>JAGDYQ010000082.1:1531039-1551401 GCA_021962125.1 Bulinus truncatus | reverse complement strand
CTTGTCAGTAAATCGTTTTTATAAAATTTTATTTATTTTGAAAATATACAAGAAATATATAAATATATATTTTAAAAAAAATAATGAATGTATAGGTCTGTGATGTAAAATGTATAGGTCCGTGATGTAAAGGTCCGTGATGTAAAGGTCCGTGATGTAAAGGTCCATGATGTAAAATGTATAGGTCTGTGAGAAAAACAAAATAGCAAAAAAAAAAACAACAGTATCTAGTAAACAAATACACGCGCATACATTATGTACTTACACATAAAGTGGCCGGTAGAATAGGAAGGGTAAAAGGGCGCCGAACTAGGACAGGGGACCAAAAATAGAGCTGTTAAATGTTTTTGCACTTTTCAGATTGGGGGGAGGGTGCTAAAAAATGAAACTCGCACGGGGCGCGACCATAGCTAGCTACGGCCCTGATATCGGTTTACATACACACACACACAAACACACACACACAGACACACACACACAAACACACACACACATACATACATACACACACACATACATACATACACACACACATACACACATACATACATACACACATACATACATACATACATACATACATACATAGATTTTAACATATTCATTGACGAAGACGTGCCTATATACGTGCATGGTATTAAACTGTTGTATAGTAAATATAACAATGCTCACTGTAACATACAAGCGCCCTAAGCTGGATACCGTACCTAGGACGAGTGGCCTCATTGGTTTTGTTTTGTTTTTTCAAGGTTGGATTAAAGACGGCCATCGATTATCTCTGCAGTTTCAACTTTAACATCAATATATGCTCACTAAAACTTCAAAGTTTAATTCATGGACACTAATGAAGTTCACTTAGTTACAATAACATTGATTGATATTTATCTGACAGTTTTAAAATGTAATGGGAATTAATTTAATTTGAAACCCAATTTTTCTTTTTACATTAGGAAAAAGGAAATATTAAAAAAACAAAAGTGCATTCGACTTCTCGAAAATGCGCTAAATATCAACCCAGTGAGTATCGCAGAATGTAGATTGAATCAGTTCCGAGAAAAAGAAACTATTAATATGTTTAAAAATCTGGCAAAATAAACGAAACTATTAATATGTTTCAAAATAAACATATTTTTCCTTGTAGCACGTACACATATAAACAGTTTAATATAAAATATCACACAAAACACCTAACTACGCATGACTCACAAACATGTTTCTAAATGTAGCATAGAAACATAATGCTACATGTAAACTCACAAACATCTTTCCCAGAGTAGCACTGTAACTTTTCTACTATCTCAACGTCTTCACAATTCCATTTTTTTTAATTTAGTGGTTTACTTTTTAAAAAATGTAACAATTCACTATTCCATCTGTTAACATGAGAATACCACCAACGTCCATCGCTATCCAAACGCCAGTTTAAAAAAAAAAAAAGAAAGAGAAGCAAAAAGAAACATTTAAAAAAAACACATTGACAGCTTCGTGACAGACTCTCTTGGAAGTACTGATTACGTCTATGTTATTTATTTACCTCCAGGTGGGAGGGGGACATAGGGTTCGGAGTTTAATTCCCCCCCCCACCTCAGGTTGAATTGACAGCAGGTAAAAGTGTGACTGGTATGAAGATGTTTATTTGATATACACCGCCGCCCTGTTTGGTATGTCAAGACATTACTACAACGGTGGAGAGCTCACTGTACTGTACTGTACTCTAGTGCGGCGCTGTACTGTACTGTGCAACAACGGTACGGAAAAAGTAAGCGGGTCTCCTCACCACCGCTGCTGCCCCAATACCAATGTTTTATCAAATAAAGATTATGTGTTGCCGGGGGTGGTATCATACTTATTATATCTCTGAAAGCCACTACCCTAGGGCTACCAATGATCTACGAAACGGCTCTGGTTAATGTTGAATGACAACATTTTGTACAAGTTGAACTGAATGCATCGTTTATTTTTTATAACTGTTTCGTTTATTTATTACTTTATTTCTTACGTTATTTCTATGTCAATGGTCGATTTACATTCTCCAAAAACAAAAAAAAATTATGTTGTTTTGTGTGTGTACTGTTCTCAGACCAGAGTCAATCCGACACCACCCCTCATTAGACATGTAGCATGCATACAGGTAAAGACGTTATTATCTTGTTTTTTTTTGGGGTCATGCGCAAAGGTAAACTTGGGGGGGGGGGGGGGGTAAGGGCCTTAGCAAATTAGCAAATTACAGTTGGTGGGAGGGCACTTTAAAAACGATGCCAAAACCATCAATAAGTAATCTTGGGCTTTTAATAATATACGTCCACTTGGAGTGTCTCTCATAAATAACTGTTTAGTCATTTTAAACATGGGGTTCTGACAAGGAGTTCAGATTACACTTTCATTTAATTAAATTTTTAACTAATAGCCAAGAAAAAAAAAACATCACAAAATGGAGGTGTGGGCTTGGCTGTGGGGGGCTCAAAGGGGGGGGCGCCTAGTTTTCCTACCTAAAGGACCGACTCTGAATATAAACAAGTCAAGTTGAAAATTGTTACATAAATTTATTCGGTTATGATTTCACACCCAAAAGTTTATATATATATATGTATATATATATATATATATATATATATATATATATATACTTATAAGACGCATTCGTTGTCTGTCTGTCTGTCTGTCTGTCTGTTCCCTTATAACTCAAGATCCAGACAAACAAATAACGTGAAATTTGTTACACATACACATAATTACATGTGGAAGGTTATAGGACATGTTTCGTTTCATATCGATGGGTAGTTTAATTGTAATTAATTTTTTTTTATTTTAGTATTTTACTATATTAAAGTAATCTCGACGGCGCCATAAATAAAATTCCTCTGTGACGTCATTTCCCTATGATCGAATAGAACTTGCGCGCTGGTGCTGTATTGTGCCTTTGTGATGCAAAGAATTGTTGATGTTTTTTCATGCTCTCTGATGTGTACAGTTTGAGGAAGGTAAAGGAATGAAGAAGGATTTTAGAAGTGTGAAACCATAATAATAAGTATATATATATATATATATATATATATACAGAGAGAGAGAGAGAGGGGAGGGAGGGAGAGAGAGATAAAGAGAGAGAGAGGGGGTAGGGGGGAGAGAGAGGAAAGGAGGGTAGGAGGGAGGGCGAGAGGGGAGAGAGGAGGGAGGGGGTGAACAGGGGGAGAAAAGGAGGGGGAGAGAGGGAGATGGGAGAGGGAGTAGGGGAAGAGGGAGCAGGGGGAGAGGCAGAGAGAAAGGAAGGGAGGGAGAGAGAGAGGAGGGAGGGAGAGAGAGGGGAGGGAGGGAGAGAGAGAGGGAGGGAGAGAGATAAAAAAGTGAGGGGGCAGGGAGGGGGGAGAGAGAGGGAATGAGGGAGGGAGGAAGGGGGAGAGAGGGGTAGGGAGAGAGAGAGGTGGAAAGGGAGGGAGGGAGAAAGGAGGGGAGAGGGGTTAGGGAGGGAGAGAGAGGGGAGGGAAGAAGAGAGGGAGAGGATGGGAGAAATGGGAGGAAGAGATAAAGAGAAAGAGGGGGCAGGGAGGGGAGAGAGGGAAGGAGGAGGGAGGAGGATGGACGGGGGAGAGAGGGAGAGGGGAGAGAGAGGGAGATGGGAGAGGGACGGAGAGAGATTTGAGAGAGGGAGGGAGGGAGAAAGGGAGGGAGGGGGAGGGAGGGAGAGAGAGAGGAAGGGAGAGAGGAGGTAGGGAGAAAACAGAAGGTAAACAGAAAACCTTATTTTAAACCCGGGCAAAGCCGGGTACTTGCAACTAGTATATATATATATATATATATATATATATATATATGGCCTAAGCCCTTGAACACGCCCTTGTTGTTAGGTAAATAGTTTTTTTTTATTTTCAAGGAGATTACTTTTCTTGACAATGTGTCAGAGAGAGAGAGAGAGAGAGAGAGAGAGAGAGAGAGAGAGAGAGAGAAAGAGGGAGGGCGAGAGAGAGAGAGATTGAAAAGGAGAGAGGGGAGGGGGGTAAAAGAGGTGGGAAGGAGCCAATCAAACAGTGGGATGCAAGAAGATGACAACAGGTTGGATGAGACTGACTTAAGAAAGAGTCTGTAAACATCCCGTCAATCAAAAACTTTTTTTGTTTTTTTTTCGTTCAACAAGCTCGAGTCTAAAAGTAGAACTGTGATATTATGTTATGTTTTGAAAGATCTTTAAAAGTCAAGGGGTGGGCAATGTTTTGAATCGCGAGCCACGATGAGTTAAGGAAATCGACAGAAATTTCGAATCAAGAGAGCATGGATGGAGTGTTGGTTTGAAGGAATCAAGTTCCCTAATACATGTAGAGCAATGTTGCCTAATTTGAAAATCGGGCAAGAAACAGTTTTTATGTTATAACGATAGCAAAAAAATCCCAGAACACAAGTCTGAGAAATGAAACTGTGTATTGAAGATTGTATGTTTCTTTAGCCAAGCTATTGGTATTTATAAGTGTTGCCTTTGGCGTCTCCAGTGATGTTTCCAATGGTGTTTCACGTGTTGTTTACCATGGTGTTTGTTTCCCATGATATTGATTTTCAATGGTGTTTCGTATTTCGTCATTTTTTCTGTACAACTGTTGTTGTTGTATTGTAATTGTATTTGTAGTTGTTGTTGTTGTATTGTAATTGTTGTAATTGTTGTTGGTGTGTTGTTGTTGATTTTTGTCAGTAAATGTTTCAATGAGTTCAGGATTTCTATTAGTCAGTTTAACTTAACGACAAGTTTACTTTTTTTGTAAATATCTGGCACTTTTTTTTCACACATTTTATATTATCTAAAAATTTTTTTTCTTTTATTTCAGTCAACTTCTAGAAGAACAAAATCTCTTTTTTTCTTTGGGAGGAAAGATGACAGTGGACTAAAATAGGGTTAGAGGTGCCCGGAACAGACTCTTTAAAAAATGGCGATTCATTTCTGCGCAGAAATGTCCGGTCGTCTAAAACCGACCCGCGGTGAGCGCTCACGATAATCGTGCAGGCACTAATTGCCCAGTTTCGGACAGGGTATGCCTTGTCCTATAGGTGAGTACTTTGGGATGTTGATGCCCATTGTCAATCATGGAACATGTGCTATTTGTGTGTCCGGGACTGGTGGACAACAGGGTGGACCAGAGACGGGTAGCTAGCTTGCTTTTGTGGCACATTCCTATATATTGAGGAACACAGCAGGTTTGGTTTCACGTGCTCTAAGACAGTGCTTCTCAAACTTTTTGAAGTCACGGCCCCCATGGAACGCCAATCAATATGTCGCGGCCCCCTATTTTTTTTTTTGGTTTAGATTGCTTAAATTTATAATTTTCCGAAATTCCATGGCCCCCTCCGGACAGTCCACGGCCCCCTAGGGGGCCGCGGCCCACCACTTTGAGAAGCACTGCTCTAAGAGACTAAGCCTCAGCCCGCAGTTTTCAGACTCTAAAAATTTTACTCATTTCCGCGCCACAAAGTACTAACGTGGCGAAAATGTCGCCCATAGATGGTAACATTAAATACCTCTCGGCGTGTGTAAATTGATAGACGGTGTGAGTAAATTGACAGACGGCGTGTGTGTAAATTGATAGACGGTGTGAGTAAATTGATAGACGGTGTGAGTAAATTGACAGACGGTGTGTGTAAATTGATAGACGGTGTGAGTAAATTGACAGACGGCGTGTGTAAATTGATAGACGGTGTGAGTAAATTGACAGACGGCGTGTGTAAATTGATAGACGGTGTGAGTAAATTGACAGACGGTGTGAGTAAATTGACAGACGGCGTGTGTAAATTGATAGACGGTGTGAGTAGACTGACAGACGGTGAGAGTAAATTGACATAGGGTTTTAGCAAATTGACAGACGGTGTGAGTAAATTGACAGACGGCGTGAGTAAATTGACAGACGGCGTGATTAAATTGACAGACGGTGTGAGTAAATTGACAGACGGCGTGAGTAAATTGACAGACGGTGTGAGTAAATTGACAGACGGTCATTGACAGACGGTGTGAGCAGGGTGTTAGCAAATTGACAGACGGTGTGAGTAAATTGACAGACGTAAATTGATAGACGGTGTGAGTAAACTGACAGACGGTGTGAGTAAATTGACAGATGGCGTGCGTAAATTGACAGGCGTAAACTAACAGACGGTGTGTGTAAACTGACAGACGGTGTGAGTAAATTGACCTGCTTCGAACCCTCAAAGAAATAAAGTACGACATTTTCGTTTAAGGGCTGCGAAAGTTTGCAATTTGCTTTTAGATTAATTTCTCAAGTTACGCTTTAACCGTAATAATACTTTCACATGTGTCCCCCTTCACAGAAAACAATACAAACAGGCACATGATAATGTAAGAAAAAGAAATCTGACCATATTTCCGAATCAACCAGAACTGGCTTTTTATCCATTTCATTATTCTAATAACAATGTTGGGAGATAAATTATAATTTCTAAATGAACAAGTTTACCACTCACAGTTTTTAAATCAGTTCGGATTTCAATAATTTCATATATTATTCCCTAAATATTGAAGGCACATTTTTTTTAACGGTGCTTGTTAAATTTTGTGTTCTCCTTTGATAACGAATTTTAGACTAGAACTCTTCTCGAACGTTATCCGTTCAGATGCAGTTAAAACATCACGTCGGTTGTCTCCGGTTGTCTACGGAACTCAAATCACTGGCTATATTGCTGGAAGGAAATCGTTTATAAAGACAGGCCAGGCCAAAAAAAAAAAGAAAAAAAGGGGAGGTTGGGTGGGGGGGGTGAGTAAGAATAAAATAAAGGTATGGAGGGTGGTGGTGGTGGAAGGCGGGGGGGGGGAGTGATCATATTTTTTTTTGTTCCACTTCGAGGGCTAACGAATAAATTGACTATACAGACATGAGGGTGGGTGTAGAGGGGGGGGGTGGGGGTCTTCTTGTACACAGGAATTGTTTGCTTTTTTTTTTCTTGTTTTTGTCTCTTCATAAGTGCTGTCACACCTGTGGGGGGGACCACCGTTCAGGTGGGAAGAAATTTTTTTTTGTTTCGTGTTCTTCCAGTCTATGCTGCGACATGCCAGTGTGACCGAGAGGTTGGGGTTGCGGGGTGTGGAGTGTTATGACTGTAACACGTGCATGATTGATTAGTTAAAATAATTTAGATTGCAACGGTTGGGGATAGGATGAGGGTGGGGGGGGGGGGGTTGGGGCGAGTGTTCGTCCTGTAGAAATGTTTTTTTAAAAAAAATGACAGGATGCGATAATGGTTTATTCATCTTTGATCCTTTGAAAGGGGGGGGGACACATTTAGAGTTTTATATGTCTGTCTCTGACATAGGTATTGTCTAATTTGCATAAAACCTGTCTAACATACACTTTGTCTGATCTACATCTTTGTCCGTCTGCCATCTATCATGGCCATTTGTGTTAGTCTGTGTATCTGAGTGGCATTTTTTGTCTGTGGTAGGTTTGAGGCTCATCCACCACCACCCTTTACCCTCTAACCCTTTCAACCACCCTCCAATACTGAAAGCCATTGATTTGATTGTACCCTTACGTACTACGTTTCCTTGATCTTGCTTTTCTCCACCAACATTTAGAACCAAAATAAATTTGTTTTATTGTTTGTTTTTTTTTAAACTGAGATCGCTGTATTCCATGTGACCTACTCATATATCTGTCTTGTTACACATGTTCCTTTCTTTAATGAGATTAGTAGGTAAAAAAAAAATTAGAAATTCTGTTTAGACAGCTTTTAACAATCGAGTGTCAAAAGATGTAGGCATTAAAATTGGCAGGTCCTGGTAAACACACCTGGCCAGAAAGTATTTTTTTTTATATATTTAACATTTTCAAACGTAATGTAAACATGTACATCTCTTCCCGAAGACATCCGACATACCAGAAAAGTAAGATAGTTTGGCAGCATACTATACAGTATATTTCTACTTGGAATCATTTCATATTTATGGTATAGTCCAGCGGTCGGCAACCTATATTATGTAGTTTCATTCCAGTTGTCAACTCAATTCATTTATCTGTATTTCCCGTGTACCACTACATTTATCTGTATTTCCCGTGCACCACTACGTTTATCTGTATTTCCCGTGTACCACTACATTTATCTGTATTTCCCGTGCACCACTACATGTATCTGTATTTCCCGTGTACCACTACATTTATCTGTATTTCCCGTGCATCGCTACATTTATCTTTATTTCTCGTGCATCGCTACATTTATCTTTATTTCCCGTGTACCACTACATTTATCTGTATTTCCCGTGCACCACTACATTTATCTGTAATTCCCGTGCACCACTACATTTATCTGTGTTTTTCTTGTACCACTACATTTATCTGTATTTCCCGTGTATCGCTACATTTATCTGTATTTCCCGTGTACCGCTGCTAAACATATGTGACTGGGAGTGTACTTTTAAATTAAACAATCACCATTAACTTCAATACACTTCACAGGTGGTTGTCTTTGTATATGGTTACGCTTTACATTCACGAATTTATGAAAGAACAGTTTTTATAGATAATGATTGAATAAATATGATTTGTATGATAAAATGATTGACGTTTAATATGTTGCGCTGCAGCAGAATGTTTTCGCGGACCACTAATTAGTGTTGACATATTTAAATGAAAACCGCCAAAAAAGCGATCAGATCAATAAAAGTGATTTAAAACAATGATGAAATATATATTTTAATAAAATAAGATCTTTTTTTTTAAATAAAAAGAAAACAAACCATGCTGAAACCGCCCAAACCCCGCTAAACATTCACTTGGGGTGAAATATCGTGAAAACCGCCCAAACAGGATTGGGTGTGGGGAGGGGGGGCAACCTGGCAACTCTGTGGCAATCAACAGCTGCAAGTGTTAGAACTTTAAGCTGTAAGATAATTCACTACGATATCAATTGAATGATTGAAATGAATTATTATGTATATGTATTGAAGCTGCTGACAACAGTAAAGCAGTTCTTTAATGTATTGAAGCTGCTGACAAAAGTAAAACAGTTCTTCCAACGTTTTTTTTTTTTCTAAAAAAAAAAAATATTTTCCATAAATTCTGAAACTGAGATGAATTGAAAATATTACAGTTGAAGGTTTATCTAATTCAACTTTCTATCTCTCTCTCTCTCTCTCTCTCTCTCTCTCTCTCTCTCTCTCTCTCTCTCTCTCTCTCTCTCTCTCTCTCTCTCTCTCTCTTTCTCTCTCTTTCTCTCTCTCTGTCTCTCTTCCTCTGTCTCTCTCTCCCTGACCCTCTCTCTCCATAAACCCATCACCCCAATATGAGATCCATTATTAGAGCCGGGTGTGTGTGTGGGGGGGGGGGAGGATATTCAAATGTATTGTTTTTGACTGATCTTCTTCAGTCGCTTACTGAAAAAAAAATATAATTTCTGTCAGTGGTGTGATCTAAAGACAGAAATAAAATTTCCGTCAAAGTTTATCTTACACTTTAACTAGAGGCACCGTACAGTCTAAACATTGTGTATGTGCAATACAAGTGGGAAACATAATGGGCTTTTGTTTTGTTTTATCGGGACATGAACACTAATGAATTAGATCTGTAAATGTCTAAAGTTGGGAGGAACATTTCTATGGGGAATATTTCTATGGGGAAAATTTCTATGGGTAATATCTCTAAGGGGAATATTTATATGGGGGAATATCTCTATGGGGAATATTTATATGGGCAATATCTATATGGGGAATATTTCTATGGAGAATATTTCTATGGGGGAATATTTCTATGGGGAATATTTCTATGGGGGAATATCTCTATGGGGAATATTTATATGGGCAATATCTCTATGGGCAATATCTCTATGGGGAATATTTCTATGGGGGAATATTTCTATGGGAAATATTTCTATGGGGAATATTTCTAAGGGGAATATTTCTATGGGAAAATTCTATGGAGGAATCATTCTTCTAAGAAATCAAATAAAAGATTTTTGCGTTGTATTTAACAGCTTACAAATACATGTACAAACACATACACACAAACACAATCACACGCATACACATACGAACACACACTCACGCACGCATACACACACATACGAACACACACTCACACACGCATACACACACACAAAACACAATCACACGCATACACACGCATACAAACACACACACACGCATATACACACACACAAACCTACACACATAATACAACAATACCGACAACAGACCAATGAAGACAACACACGGGACAGTCTTGGGCTACGTCCAGGTTATAATGTTCAACAAATCTGGGTGGTAAATTTATGTAGATCTTTAATTCTTGGTAGTCTATGACCTGCCCGAGGCATTATGTCCGGGCACCGTGTACATGCGGATCGTGATTATAAGTGTATGACCCCCCACGGCCGATTACAGCGTTTTGTTATTCCCGGCTTTTCTGTTCTGTTCTTTTTCATGTCTGACTCTCTCTCTCTCTCTCTCTCTCTCTCTCTCTCTCTCTCTCTCTCTCTCTCTCTCTCTCTCTCTCTCTCTCGCTCTCTCTCTCTCTCTCTCACTCTTTTTTTTAATTGCATGTCTGGGTGCGGCATTTGTTACACTCATATCGTTAAATCTTAACAAAATAATCTTTCTCCCATGTCAGCCTAAATAAGAAGTCTTAGTTTAATAAAGAAAAAATAAAACAAAAACAATAAGAAATAAACAATCAGTTAGACGGGGGTGGGCAAATATTTTGAATCGCGGGCCACATTGGGCTAATAAATTTGATTGGCGTGCCGGAACAGCAGATGGTTGGAGCGCTGACGTGAACTGATAAAAAAAATTATAAAGGTAAAACGCTGGTGCTGCGCTACATTCTGAAACAAAGAGCAGACCTCGGCCCGGTTTAAACAATCCGGCGGCCCGGATTAAACAGTCCGGTGGCCTAAATTCGGGCCGAGGGCCCATAGTCTTCCCATGGCTGAGATAGACGGGTACACAGACTAATAGGTGCTCGATGATTTGGTGGCGTCATGTTTTAGGATATTTATTGACGATGTGCAAATTATGTGCTCGAAACCCGTGACCTTGAATAAAACTGCCCTAGTAAAACTGCCCTAGTAAAACTGCACTAGTAAAACTGCCCTAGTAAAGCTGCCCTAGTAAAACTGCCCTAGTAAAACTGCCCTAGTAAAGCTGCCCTAGTAAAGCTGCCCTAGTAAAACTGCCCTAGTAAAACTGCCCTAGCAAAGCTGTCCTAGTAAAGCTGCCCTAGTAAAATTGCCCTAGTAAAACTGCCCTAGTAAAACTGCCCTAGTAAAACTGCCCTAGTAATGCGATTTCATTGCCTAGTGGTTTGGGTTTGGGTAGACATAAAGACGGACAGAGGTTGTGGATGCGTTAGTTTATCACTAGTTTCATAGATTAGAAATATAAGATTGACATTTGTTACTAGCGAAATGAAGAAACAAAAAACTGACTTGATGGCTCAACGGTCACAAATTACACGACAGTATTATCTGGGAACAGTATCTAGACACGAGGTAGATGATGTTGACAACATCTAGACACGAGGTAGATGATGTTGACAACATCTAGACACGAGGTAGATGATGTTGGCAACATCTAGACACGAGGTAGATGATGTTGACAACATCTAGACACGAGGTAGATGATGTTGACAACATCTAGACACGATGGAGATGATGTTGACAACATCTAGACACGATGTAGATGATGTTGACAACATGTAGACACGAGGGAGATAATGTTGACAACATGTACACACGAGGTAGATGATGTTGACAACATCTAGACATGAGGGAGATGATGTAGACAACATCTAGGCACGAGGTAGATGATGTTGACAACATCTAGACACGAGGTAGATGATGGAGACAACATCTAGACACGAGGTAGATGATGTTGACAACATGTAGACACGATGGAGATGATGTTAACAACATCTAGACACGGGGGAGATGATGGAGACAACATCTAGACACGATGTAGATGATGTTGACAACGTGTAGACACGAGGGAGATAATGTTGACAACATGTAGACACGAGGGAGATGATGTTGGCACATCTAGACACGAGGGAGATGATGTTATTAAATTTAAAAAAAAAATAAAACTAGATTCAGATCCTTCAGATATGAACACGTTCAATCAATAAACAATCCAATGAATGACAAAAAAAAAACAGGTTATCCCTGGTAAATGATGGACGGTTTAAGATTTAAATTTACGTATGTCAGTGAGCAAAACGAAATTAAACTTCTTTTTTTTATACAGATGAAAAAAATTTCACGGAATTGTTTCTTCTCTTACTCGATAAGCACACACTATTTTACACACAGCTTGCTTGTGACTATACTTATATAAATTTAAAAAAGTGTCTAGTAATACTGTATGGGCCTATGTGAATTAAACTATCATAAACATGAAAAAGAATTCCATTAATACATATGTATCACACTCACACGATCTGGTACACTATCCGTATGAGTAGACAACCAATATATACACTAATATTTCCACCTAGGAAACCACAGAACACATGTAACTTGGTGTTTACCTTGTGTCTCACAGTCGTTTGTCAAACACAAACACGATTTGTCACATTTGATATCCTTGTGGCAATATCCTGACATGAATCGATGGAATAAGTAACTTAAATATTACAACGTGAGATCAATTAGTGACCTTTGTTCTTAGGCTTGGCTGTTCTTGGTGTGTTTAATCAATTCAATAAAATTAGATTTATGACATGTATGTAAAGCCAAGTCAGCTAAATATGGTTAAAGCTTGGACGGCCGGCCAAGTATGGCTGTTGTGTAAGGCAGCTGTGTACGGCTGAAAGATGCAGCAAGAACAGCGGTGTAGCCCAAAGAAGATTGGTCGCGTATTACTATATCTAGGACTAGCTATGTATGGCTGAAGTTTAGGACAGCTAATTATCGCTACATTTAGGGCGATCATGATAGCTGTATCTCGGACTGCCGTGAAACACTATGGATAAACCAGCCGCGAATGCAAATTGTGATGCCCTACTTAAAAAAAATTAAAAGAAAATGAACTATCTGTCATCAGTAAAATGTTCCTCATCCTGTTATCCAACGTCTTCGCAGTATCCAACTTTTTTAAGACTGATGAGAATATGCATGAGACAGGGCCACTATTCTATTGACTTGCTCCGCCGTGTTAAAGTTGACGCTTTATTAAAAAAAGACCAAAAAGAAAAAAAAACTTCTATTGTTATTAAAAAAAAATCTCTGTATGAACATAATCCTCATTTCAAAATATCTTCACCTCACATCGTTTCTACTTACTCCCTTATCCTCCCTCCCCCCCACCCCCGCACCATCTTCGTGTCTTCCAAACTGTCTGTCGTCCTCTCCTTAAACACCCCGGGGGCCCTAGAGAACAAGGAGGAGGGGGAGGGGAAGGGGGAAATCCACGGATTGAGAAGGGAAAAAAAAAACCAAGTAGCCGAGCTTAGTAATTTTCCGCTTCGGATCCTTTAAATGATTTTTTATTCTGTTATGGGGGGTCTCCCCCCCTCTCCTCACCCCCCCCCCGGTAATGTGGGGGCGTGTTAGTTTGACAGCTCCGGTAACACGGGGGGAAAGGGGAGGGGGGGACGAGGGGGGGTGTAAGTTTAACAGCTCAGGTTACAGGTCTTGCGGCGCAGAGTGTATTGCATATCTTAAGGAGCTGATTAAATGGCGGAGTCAGACGGGAGATCGTGGGTGGGTAGGGGAGGGGTTGGTTATGGCTTCAAAAACAATTTGGGGGTCTTCGTCATAGCTAAAGGCTGTCTGCCATTCCAAAGGAGAACTGGGGAAAAAAAAGCCAAGAGTAAAGGTCTCAAGAGTAAAGGTGTCGAGAGTAAAGGTCTCAAGAGTAAAGGTGTCGAGAGTAAGGTGTCGAGAGTAAAGGTGTCAAGAGTAAAGGTGTCAAGAGTAAAGGTGTCGAGAGTAAAGGTCTCAAGAGTAAAGGTGTCGAGAGTAAGGTGTCGAGAGTAAAGGTGTCAAGAGTTAAGGTGTCAAGAGTAAGGTGTCAAGAGTAAGGTGTCAGAACGGAATTGTGAGGTTAAGGGGTATCGCGCAAATTTAGGGGGGGGGGGAAATGGTGGAGTCCTGGAGAAGTGAAGTGTCCTATAGAGGGGCAAAATGTTGAATGTAGTACAATTCCTGGTAATACATAGAGAAATTATGTGTCCTATACATGATTGTCTCTGGACAAAATGCTGTATGTAGTACAGTTCCTTGTAATACATAGAGAAATGATGTGTCCTAGACAAAATGCTGTATGTAGTACAATTCCTGGTAATACATAGAGAAATTATGTGTCCTAGACAAAATGTTGTGTGTAGTACAAATAGTGCTAATACATAGAGAAATGATGTGTCCTAGACAAAATGTTGTGTGTAGTATAATTCCTGGTAATACATAGAGAAATGATGTGTCCTAGACAAAATGTTGTGTAAAGTACAAATAGTGCTAATACATAAAGAAATGATGACTTGCTCCTGGACAAAATATTTTTGTTTATATATTACTAAGGTTGTTAAGATTAACACGTGATAGGGCACTCATGTGCAGCCTTGAGATTCTGAATAACTTGGACTATTTGGGCCCAATCCTTATACAATAGCATCTCTTGAGCCCTAACTCCACTCACTTTTTTACACGTTACGCCGCAAGTTCGGTTTACGCCCTCATCTTCCTTTTTTGCAGCGGGCCAGATAATAATCCGATACACAGACTTGCAGTTAACTGTATAGTATATATTAGATATATGCTAAGTATTCATTTCCGTTAAATGTGTCGCTGAGACGAATACCTCTGGTCTCTGACTAGAGCCCCTAAGATCGTCTAAGCTCAGGGCCGTAATAATTGTGGAGAGATGAGGGCGGCATTATCAGCCAAATCTAAGGGTATTTTTTAAGAAAAAACCTTTAGGGTGCGACATTTCGTAGTCGCGCCTCAAGCACAGAAAATCTATCGCACGCTCCACGCACAGCAGTACCAACGGGTTTGTGATATTCCGCATCGTACTCACTCAATCTAACGTGTACAACTAAAATGGTAAAATATCTCTTTACCGCTGCATTCCATACTTCATGAGGGTATGAGGGGGTAAACAACAACTTGTCTTAAATATTTCAACCTTAACAAAAATGCGAATCACTGCAAAAAAAAAAGGGGGGGGGGTATACAAATATATATATATAATAAAACTATCTCTGCTCTCTTCAAATCGAGGCGAGGGGCTTCTACCTTTAAATGCCGAAATACCAGCGGTGACGAGGACCACAGCAGGGGGGGCGTTCACACAAGTCTTGCCTTCTGATTTGAGAAGTAACGTTGCATACAACCGACACTACTCCAGTCTGTGTGAACGTTGCATACAACCGACACTACTCCAGTCTGTGTGAATAGACACAGCGAGGATCCGGCCGCGATCGGTAGGGGGCCCTGAATAATGGCACATCGGCCATACAGCGGGATTCAGTCGAGACATGCGCAGTGTGACAAAGTCGGAGGTTTTTTTTTGTGTGTGACAAATGATAACGATTTTTTCGTTGGAGACGTCAGACATCAGTCGCAGACATGGATGTATAAATAGAAACATTTCTGTTCCCGACTTTCTGTGTCATATTGGCAGCGTTCCCGGTGATTACAAGTACCTAGGTGTGTTATGCATGTTTTAACACTGACTGAGAGGGAAAAGTGTAGGACCGTAAAGGTGGTGGTGGTGGTGGTGATGGTGGTGTTGGTCATGATAGGTTGTGGTAACGATGGTGGTGGCGATGATGGTGGCGGCGGTGATGATGGGTGGTGGTGGCGGTGATGATGGGTGGTGGTGGCGGTGATGGTGGCGGTGGGGATGGTGATGATGTGTGATGGTAACGATGGTGGGGATGATGATGGATGGGGGTGATGATGGTGGTGGTGGTGATGATGATGGCTGGTACTGACGATGGATAAAGTGATGCTGTTGGTGGTAGTGGAAGTTAAAGGCGGCTAGGCATCGTTGTAGGCACACAATCCCGTAGGATAGCCTTGGGTACAGACACAGATGGTCTCTACTTTCATCTTACCCTGATGGTTTGTATAGGCTTTATAAGTTAAACTTTAATTCTTTTTTTACATCACTTAATATGGCCGATGCTGCATCGGATAGGTATGAAGATATAGATAGCTGGAGTTTCTGGTCGTTTTCAACCAGTAATCTCCATCATTCTGATCAAGGTGACAACCAAAGAACGAGTCTATGTCTACCACCCCCGTATTCGCCCAACATACGTTGTATCACAATGTCCACCACCCCAACATACATTATCCCACTATGTCTACCACCCCCGTATTCCCCCAACATACGTTGTATCAGAATGTCCACCACCCCAACATACATTATCCCACTATGTCTACCACCCCCGTATTCCCCCAACATACGTTGTATCACAATGTCCACCACCCCAACATACATTATCTCACTATGTCTACCACCCCCGTATTCCCCCAACATACGTTGTATCACAATGTCCACCACCCCATCCCACCTCATACGTTGTATCACAATGTCCTCCCACATACGTTGTATCACAATGTCCTCCCACATACGCTGTCTCCTCCACCCCATCCCACCTCATACGTTGTATCACAATGTCCTCCCACATACGTTGTATCACAATGTCCACCACCCCATCCCACCTCATACGTTGTATCACAATGTCCTCTCACATACGTTGTCTCACAACGTTCTTCAATACGTAACCCACTCCTCCCCATACCCTCCATAATTCTGCGACGTCATCTAGCCCAGTGCAGGTGACACATACTGAACATAAAAAAAAATGTAATAAAACTTCACCTTTTTTTTTTTTAAATTTCTCAGCTAGTTATTTACAATTCTTCACACCTTAGCGTCTAACATCAAAGGGAGAGAAATGACATTAAATAAAGGGCAATAATTTATGGTCATGAAAAACAAATTTAAAAAAAATCTAGCTAAAAATTACAATCTATCACTAAATGAGAAGTAAGAATTAAAAAAAGAAGAAAATCAACCAGTCCAACGGTGGGCAAACATTATTTTAGTTGCGGCCAACAACGGGCCTATACATTTGAAATATAGGGGCCGGACCAAGAGCAGATGAAAGGAAGTGTTGTGATGGGAACTAATAGAAATTCAATGCACGGGTTTTATCAAACGGTCTGCAGAACCATACTTGGCCCGCGCGGGCAGCAGTTCGCCTATATCTGAGCTAGTCAATTAACAGTAATCTTGCCATATCACTTGACACAATATCTTCCACATGTCCGTTGAAAGAAAAATGGGGGTTTGTAAAACCCAAAACAGGTGTCTGGAGGGAAGAAGGAGTTGTCACTACTATTTAGGACGCCGTCGGGTGCAGACATCTATTTAAAAAAAATGAATTGGGAATTGATATGTCAAATCAGTGGGCCCTGATATGATTACCTGGCAGTAAACCTAACAAGATTATCATCAGTCGGCTGCCTTCCAGTAACAAGACTATCATCAGTCGGCTGCCTGCCAGTAACAAGACTATCATCAGTCGGCTGCCTGCCAGTAACAAGACTATCATCAGTCGGCTGCCTGCCAGTAACAAGACTATCATCAGACGGCTGCCTGCCAGTAAGAAGACTATCATCAGTCGGCTGCCTGCCGGTAACAAGACTATCATCAGTCGGCTGCCTGCCAGTAAGAAGACTATCATCAGTCGGCTGCCTGCCAGTAACAAGACTATCATCAGTCGGCTGCCTGCCGGTAAAAAGACTAGCATCAGTCAGCTGCCTGCCAGTAAGAAGACTAGCATCAGTCGGCTGCCTGCCGGTAACAAGACTATCATCAGTCGGCTGCCTGCCGGTAACAAGACTATCATCAGTCGGCTGCCTGCCAGTATATCATCAGTCGGCTGCCTGCCAGTAACAAGACTATCATCAGTCGGCTGCCTGCCAGTAAGAAGACTATCATCAGTCGGCTGCCTGCCGGTAAGAAGACTATCATCAGTCGGCTGCCTGCCAGTAAGAAGACTATCATCAGTCGGCTGCCTGCCAGTAAGAAGACTATCATCAGTCGGCTGCCTGCCAGTAACAAGACTATCATCAGTCGGCTGCCTGCCAGTAAGAAGACTATCATCAGTCGGCTGCCTGCCGGTAACAAGACTATCATCAGTCGGCTGCTTGCCGGTAACAAGACTATCATCAGTCGGCTGCCTGCCAGTATATCATCAGTCGGCTGCCTGCCAGAAACAAGACTATCATAGGTCGGCTGCCTGCCAGTAAGAAGACTATCATCAGTCGGCTGCCTGCCGGTAAGAAGACTATCATCAGTCGGCTGCCTGCCGGTAAGAAGACTATCATCAGTCGGCTGCCTGCCAGTAAGAAGACTATCATCAGTCGGCTGCCTGCCAGTAACAAGACTATCATCAGTCGGTTGCCTGCCAGTATATCATCAGTCGGCTGCCTGCCAGTATATCATCAGTCGGCTGCCTGCCAGTAACAAGACTATCATCAGTCGGCTGCCTGCCGGTAAGAAGACTATCATCAGTCGGCTGCCTGCCGGTAAGAAGACTATCATCAGTCGGCTGCCTGCCAGTAAGAAGACTATCATCAGTCGGCTGCCTGCCAGTAACAAGACTATCATCAGTCGGCTGCCTGCCGGTAACTAGACTATCATCAGTCGGCTGCCTGCCAGTAACAAGACTATCATCAGTCGGCTGCCTGCCGGTAACAAGACTATCATCAGTCGGCTGCCTGCCGGTAACAAGACTATCATCAGTCGGCTGCCTGCCAGTAAGAAGACTATCATCAGTCGGCTGCCTGCCAGTAACAAGACTATCATCAGTCGGCTGCCTGCCGGTAACAAGACTATCATCAGTCGGCTGCCTGCCAGTATATCATCAGTCAGCTGCCTGCCAGTAACAAGACTATCATCAGTCGGCTGCCTGCCGGTAAGAAGACTATCATCAGTCGGCTGCCTGCCAGTAAGAAGACTATCATCAGTCGGCTGCCTGCCAGTAACAAGACTATCATCAGTCGGCTGCCTGCCGGTAACAAGACTATCATCAGTCGGCTGCCTGCCAGTAAGAAGACTATCATCAGTCGGCTGCCTGCCGGTAAGAAGACTATCATCAGTCGGCTGCCTGCCGGTAACAAGACTATCATCAGTCGGCTGCCTGCCAGTATATCATCAGTCGGCTGCCTGCCAGTAACAAGACTATCGTCAGTAGGCTGCCTGCCAGTAAGAAGACTATCATCAGTCGGCTGCCTGCCGGTAAGAAGACTATCATCAGTCGGCTGCCTGCCGGTAAGAAGACTATCATCAGTCGGCTGCCTGCCAGTAAGAAGACTATCATCAGTCGGCTGCCTGCCAGTAACAAGACTATCATCAGTCGGCTGCCTGCCAGTATATCATCAGTCGGCTGCCTGCCAGTAACAAGACTATCATCAGTCGGCTGCCTGCCGGTAAAAAAACTAGCATCAGTCAGCTGCCTGCCAGTAAGAAGACTAGCATCAGTCGGCTGCCTGCCGGTAACAAGACTATCATCAGTCGGCTGCCTGCCGGTAACAAGACTATCATCAGTCGGCTGCCTGCCAGTATATCATCAGTCGGCTGCCTGCCAGTAACAAGACTATCATCAGTCGGCTGCCTGCCGGTAAGAAGACTATCATCAGTCGGCTGCCTGCCGGTAAGAAGACTATCATCAGTCGGCTGCCTGCCAGTAAGAAGACTATCATCAGTCGGCTGCCTGCCAGTAACAAGACTATCATCAGTCGGCTGCCTGCCGGTAACTAGACTATCATCAGTCGGCTGCCTGCCAGTAACAAGACTATCATCAGTCGGCTGCCTGCCGGTAACAAGACTATCATCAGTCGGCTGCCTGCCGGTAACAAGACTATCATCAGTCGGCTGCCTGCCAGTAAGAAGACTATCATCAGTCGGCTGCCTGCCAGTAACAAGACTATCATCAGTCGGCTGCCTGCCGGTAACAAGACTATCATCAGTCGGCTGCCTGCCAGTATATCATCAGTCGGCTGCCTGCCAGTAACAAGACTATCATCAGTCGGCTGCCTGCCGGTAAGAAGACTATCATCAGTCGGCTGCCTGCCAGTAAGAAGACTATCATCAGTCGGCTGCCTGCCAGTAACAAGACTATCATACGTCGGCTGCCTGCCGGTAACAAGACTATCATCAGTCGGCTGCCTGCCAGTATATCATCAGTCGGCTGCCTGCCAGTAACAAGACTATCATCAGTCGGCTGCCTGCCGGTAAGAAGACTATCATCAGTCGGCTGCCTGCCAGTAAGAAGACTATCATCAGTCGGCTGCCTGCCAGTAACAAGACTATCATCAGTCGGCTGCCTGCCGGTAAGAAGACTATCATCAGTCGGCTGCCTGCCAGTAA
>JAGDYQ010000082.1:1523348-1530539 GCA_021962125.1 Bulinus truncatus | reverse complement strand
GATTGTAATTTTAGCTAGATTTTTTTTTTTAATTTGCTTTTCATGACCATAAATTACTTTTCTTTATTTAATGACATTTCTCCCCCTTTGATGTTGTACTTTTGAAAGGTGTGAAGAATTGTAAATAACTAGCTAAGAAATTTTTTAAAAAAAAGGTAAAATTTTATTACATTTTTTTTTATGTTCAGTATGTGTCACCTGCACTGGGCTAGATGACGTCGTAGAATTATGGAGGGTGGGGGGGGAGTGGGTTACGTATTGAAGAACGTTGTGAGATGACATGTGTGGGAGGAGACATTGTGATACAGCGTATGATGTGGGATGGGTTGGAGGACATTGTGGGCACAGCAGCATGTGGGAGGGACATTGTGATACAACGTATGATATGGGATGGGTTGGGAGGACATTGTGAGACAGCGATGTGGGAGGACATTGTGATACAACGTATGATGTCAGGATGGGGTGGAGGACATTGTGAGACAACGTATGTGGGGAGGGACATTGTGATACAACGTATGATGTGGGATGGGTTGGAGGACATTGTGAGACAACGTATGTGGGAGGAACATTGTGATACAACGCATGATGTGGGATGGGTTGGAGGACATTGTGAGACAACGTATGTGGGAGGACATTGTGATACAACTTGTGCATGATGTAGGATGGGTTGGAGGACATTGTGGAGACAGCTTGTATGTGGGAGGACATTGTGATACAACATATGATGTGGGATGGGGTGGAGGACATTGTGGGGTAACGTATGTGGGAGGACATTGTGATACAACGTATGATGTGGGATGGGGTGGAGGACATTGTGAGACAACGTAAATGGGAGGACATTGTTTTACAGCATTATCGTGTGGGGCATCAGTTTGAGGACATTGTGAGACAACGTATGTGGAAGGACATTGTGATACAACGTATGATGTCTAGGATAGGGTGGAGGACATTGTGAGACAACGTATGATGTGGGACAGGTTGGAGGACATTGTAGGAACAATGTATGTGGGAGGACATTGTGATACAACTTATGATGTGGGATGGGGTGGAGGACATTGTGGGAACAGCGTATGTGGGAGGGACATTTGTGATTACAACTTGTGATGGCGGGACGGGTTGGAGGACATTGTGAGACAACGTATGTGTGAGAGGACATTGTGATACAACAAATGATGTGGGATGTGTTGGAGGACATTGTGAGACAACGTATATGTAGGAGGGACATTGTGATACAACTTATGATGTGGGGATAGGGTGGGAGGACATTGTGATACAACGTATGATGTGGGATGGGGGTGGAGGACATTGTGAGACAACGTATGTGAGAGGAAATTGTGATACAACTTATGATGTGGGATGGGGTGGAAGGACATTGTGATACAACTTATGTGGGAGGACATTGTGATACAACTTATGATGTGGGATGGGGTGGAGGAGACAATGTATGTGGGAGGACATTGTGATACAACTTATGAAATGGGATGGGGTGGTGGACGTTGTGATGCAACGTATGATGTGGGATGGGGATGGAGGACATTGTGAGACAACGTATGTGAGAGGACATTGTGATACAACTTATGATGTGGGATGGGTTGGAGGACATTGTGAGACAACGTATGTGGGAGGACATTGTGATAAAACTTATGATGTGGGTGCAGGGTGGAGGACATTTGTGAGACAACTTATGTGGGGTTTGTTGTGTTACAACGTATGATGTGGGATGGGGTGGAGGACATTGTGATACAACTTCAGACGGAGGACATTGTGATACAACTTATGATGTGGGATGGGGTGGAGGTGGCAATGAGTGTGGGAGGACCGTGTGATACAACTTATGATGTGGGATGGGGTGGAGGACATTGTGATACAACGTATGATGTGGGATGGGGTGGAGGACATTGTGATACAACGTATGATGTGGGATGGGGTGGAGGACATTGTGAGACAACGTATGTGAGGAGAAAAGTGTGATACAACTTATGATGTGGGATGGGGTGGAGGACATTGTGATACAACTTATGTGGGAGGACATTGTGATACAACTTATGATGTGGGATGGGGTGGAGTGAGACAATGTATGTGGGAGGGACATTGTGATACAACTTATGATGTGGGATGGGGTGGAGGGGACATTTGTGATACAACGTATGATGTGGGATGGGGTGGAGGACATTGTGAGACAACGTATGTGAGAGGACATTGTGATACAACTTATGATGTGGGATAGGTTGGAGGACATTGAGCGAGACAACGTATGTGGGAGGACATTGTGATAAAACTTATGATGTGGGATGGGGTGGAGGACATTGTGAGACAACTTATGTGGGAGGACATTGTGATACAACGTATGATGTGGGATGGGGTGGAGGACATTGTGATACAACTTATGTAGGGAGGACATTGTGATACAACAGATGATGTGGGATGGGGTGGAGGAGATTAATGTATGTGGGGAGGACATTGTGATACAACTTATGATGTGGGATGGGGTGGAGGACATTGTGATACAACGTATGATGTGGGATGGGGTGGAGGACATTGTGAGACAACGTATGATATGGGATGGGGTGGAGGGGACATTGTGAGACAACGTATGTGAAGAGGACATTGTGATACAACTTATGATGTGGGATGGGTTGGAGGACATTGTGAGACAACGTATGTGGGAGGACATTGTGATACAACTTATGATGTGGGATGGGGTGGAGGACATTGTGAGACCCTTATGTAGGAGGACATTGTGATACAACTTATGATGTGGGATGGGTTGGAGGACATTGTAATTACAACTTATGTAAGGAGGACATTGTGATACAACTTATGATGTGGGATAAGGTGGAGGAGACAATGTATGTGGGGGACATTGTGATACAACTTATGATGTGGGATGGTGTGGAGGACATTGTGATACAACTTATGATGTGGGATAGGGTGGAGGTGACAACGTATGTGAGAGGACATTGTGACACAACGTATGAGGTGGGATGGGGTGGTAGACATAGTGAGATAATGTATGTTGGGGTGGTGGAAATTGTGATACAACGTATGTTGTGGCTGAATAAATTCGACTGCTTCATTTAAGTAAACTGTTCTATTAATCAAATTTACTATTTTAAAGATGCTATGTTGATAGAATTAAGGAGTTTAAAAAGTAATAAAACACTTTTTCGATTAAATATGCGTTAATTTGCGATGAAAGTTTAATTATGCGTTAATTTCGATTAAGTGTTTTAATCGAACAGCAGCTCTAATTAATCTATATTGAATTCTGGTACCAGAAGGCCTCTTCAGACAATGGAGATTCCACACACTTGTCCGTAGTACCTGCGTAGCCCTTCCCCCATAGACTGGTTCTTTGGTTGTCACTTGATCAGAAGGATAGGAAATTCCTGGTTGAAAACGACCAGAGATTCCAGCTATCTATATCCTCATACCTATCCGATGCAGCATCGGCCATATTGAAATGACAAAAAAAGAATTAAAGTTTAACTTATAAGCTATACTGGGCATTAGGGTAAGTCGAAGAAAGTAGAGACCATCTGTGTCTGAACCCAAGGCACTCCATGTGATTGTGTGCCTACAACGATGCCCAGCCGCCTTTAATTTTCATACGCAACAGCATCACTTTATCCATCGTCATTACCACCCATCATCATCACCACCACCACCACCATCATCATCCCCACCCGCATCATCATCCACACCATCGTTACCATCACATCATCACCATCCCTACCGCCACCATCGCCATGCCTGCCATCGTTGCACCAACACCCATTATCACCATCGCCGTCATCATCACCGCCACCACCACCCATCGTCACCACCATCAACTTCACCACCACCCATCATCACCACCACCATCATACACCACCACCACCATCGTCATCACCATCAACATCACCACCACCCATCATCACCACCTTACTATCTATTTTCTACACCATCAACATCACCACCACCCATCATCACCACCTGCCCATCATCACCGCCGCCACCATCATCGTCACCACCATCGATACACCACCGGTATTATCACCATCCACGCCGTCTCCATAAAACCACCACCACCATCGTCACCACTACGTGTGACGACCACCCATCTTGACCAGCACACCCATCACCACCACCACCACCTCCACTACCACCTTTACGGTCCTACACTTTTCCCTCTCAGTCAGTGTTAAAACATGCATAACACACCTAGGTAAAGGTAATCACCGGGAACAATGCCAATATGACACAGAAAGTCGGGAACAGAAATGTGCAGCAGCTATTATTGATCTATTTATACATCCATGTCTGTGACTGATGTCTGACGTCTCCAACGAAAAAAATCGTTATCATTTGTCACACACAAAAAAAAAAACCTCCGGCATTCACGCTGCGTACGCCGCCGACTGGATCTCGCTGTATGGCCGATTCGCGCCACTGTAATTTCAGGGCCCCCTACCGATCATGACCGGATCCTCGCTGTGTCTGTTCACACAGACTGGAGTAGTGTCGGTTGTATGCAACGTTCACGGAAACTCTGGAGTGATGTCGGTTCCCATAATGCAACGTTCACACAGACTAGAGGAGTGTCGGTTGTATGCAACGTTACTTCTCAAATCAGAGAGCAAGACTTGTGTGAACGCCCCCTGCTGTGGGTTTCGTCTCCGCTGGTATTTCGGCATTTGAAGGTTGAAGCCCCTCGCCTCGATTTGAAGAGAGCAGAGATAGTTTTATATATATATATTTGTATACCCCCTCTTTTTGCAGTGATTCGCATTTTTTTAAAAGGTTGAAATACAGACGATTCCGCTCAATTGTGACACATCGGGACCGAGGCTTTTTGTCCCAATTAAGCAGCTGTCCCAATTAAGCATACACATTTACTATTGGTTTCTTGGTTTTGGTTCCTTTGAGATTTGTCCCAAATAAGCGGCTGCTCCCAGTCAAGCGATTGTCCCGATTAAGCCGAGGTCACTGCCATTCGACAATATACAAAACATACGGTGCCCCTCATATAGTATGGAATGCAGCGGTAAAGAGATATTTTACCATTTTAGTTGTACACGTTAGATTTAGTGAGAGTGCGATGCGGAGTATCACAAACCCGTTGGCACTGCAGTGCGCGGAGCGTGCGATAGATTCTCTGTGCTTTGAGGCGCGACTACGATATCTATAAATTCTGAAGGTTTTCTTATTAATCACACTTAGAATTTTGGCTGATAATGCCGCCCTCGTCTCTCTCCACAATTATTACGGACCTGAGCTTAGACCGATCTTAGGAGCTTACAAGTCAGAAACCAGAGGTATTTGTCTCAGCGACACATTTAACGGAAATGAATACTTAGCATATATCTAATATAATACAGTTAACTGCAAGTCTGTGTCTCGGATTATTATCTGGCCCGCTGCAAAAAAGGAAGATGAGGGCGTGGGTTGAGTAAAACCGAACTTGGGGCCTAACGTGTAAAAAAGTGAGTGGAGTTAGGGCTCAAGAGATGCAAGTTTATAAGAGTTGGGCGAAATAGTCCAAGTTATTCAGAATCTCACAGGCTACACGAGTGGCCTATCACGTGTTAATCTTACCAACCATAGTAAGCTATAAACAAAAATATTTTGTCCAAAGACAGTGATTGTTTCTTTATGCTGTGGCACTATTTGTGCTTTACACAACATTTTGTCTAGGACACATCATTTCTCTATGTATTACCAGGAATTGTACTACATACAATATTTTTGTCTAGGTTACATCATTTCTCTATGTATTACCAGGAAGTGTACTACCTTACAATATTTTTTGTCTTGGACACATCATTTCTCTATGTATTAGCACTATTTGTACTACACTACAACATTTTTGTCTAGGAGACATACACATCAATTCTCTATGCTATTCGCAGGAATTGTACTACATACCCATTTTGTCCAGATACAATCCTGTATAGGACACATCATTTCTCTATGTATTACCATAAGTCATACACATGCAGCATTTTGTCAGAGACAATCCTGTATAGGATTACATCATTTCTCTATGTATTACCAGGAATTGTACTACATTCATCATTTTGCCCCTCTTAGGACACTTCACTTCTCCAGGACTCCACTATTTCCCCCTAAATGTGGGTGATACCCCTTAACCTCATACATTTTCCGTTCTAACACCTTACTCTTGACACCTTTACTCTTGACACCTTACTCATGACACCTTACTCATGACACCTTTACTCTTGGCACCTTTACTCTTGACACCTTATATAAGTGAGCATCCCACTCTTGACACCTTACTCTTGACACCTTTACTCTTGACACCTTTATACTTGACACCTTAATACTTGACACCTTACTCTCGACACCTTTACTCTTGAGACCTTTACTGTTGGCTTTTTTCCCCAGTTCTCCTTTGGAATGGCAGACAACCTTTAGCTATGACGAAGACCCCCAAATTGTGCTTTTGAAGCCATAACCGACCCTCCCACCACCTAACATGATCTGAAATATTAATCCTCCATTTAATCAGCTCTTAAGATATGCAATACAATATCGCCGTTAGACCTGTAACCTCAGCTGTTAAACTTACACCAGTGCCTTACCTCCTCGCCTCTCCCCCTCCTTCCCCCTCAGGTTACCGGAGCCGTCAAATCTGACTTTTACCCCCACATTGCCGGGGGAGGGGTGGGGAGAGGGGAGGGGTGAACCCCAAAACAGAATAAAAAAATCATTTAAAGGATCCGAAGCGGAAGAATTACTAAAAAAGTTCAACTGGCTTTTTATGCCCCTTCTCATCCGTGGATTCCCCCTACCCCCTCCCTCCTTGTTCACACGGGCCCCCGGGGTGGCTAAGGAGGGAGGACGACAGACAGTTTGGAAGACACGAAGATAGGTGGGGGGAGGGAGGATAAGGGGAGGTAAGTAGAAACGATGTGAAGTGAAGATATTTTGAAATGAGGATTATGTTCATAGAGGGATTTTTTTGAATAACAATAGAAGTTTTTTTTTTTTTTTGGTCTTTTTTTAATAAAGCGTCAACTTTAACACGGCGGAGCAAGTCAATAGAAGTAATTGGCCCTGTCTCATGCATATATATTCTCCTCAGTCATACAAGTTGTTGGATACCATGAAGACGTTGGATAACAGGATATAGAACACTTTGCACCGATGACGATGATTAGTTTTATTTTCATTTTTTTTTTAAGTAGG
>JAGDYQ010000082.1:1510848-1518348 GCA_021962125.1 Bulinus truncatus | reverse complement strand
GTAGTGGTGCACGGGAAATACAGATCAATGTAGTGGTACACGGAAATACATAAACGTAGTGGTACACGGGAGATAAAGATAAATGTAGTGGTACACGGGAAATAAAGATAAACGTAGTGGTACACGGGAAATACAGATAAATGAAGTGGTACACGGGAAATACAGATACATGAATTGCGTTGACAACTGGAATGAAACTACCTAATACAGGTTGCCGACCGCTGGACAATACCATAACTATGAAATGATTCCAAGTAGAAATATATTGTATAGTATGTCTAAACTATCTTACTTTTTCAGTATGTCGACGTCTTCGGGAAGAGATGTACATGTTTACATTACGTTTGACAAAAGAACAGAAAATGTTAAATATAAATTTAAAATACTTTCTGGCCAGGTGTGTTTACCAGGACTGCCAATTTTAATGCCTACATCTTTGACACTCGATTGTTAAAAGCTGTCTAAACAAAATTTCTAATTTTTTTCACCTACTAATCTCATTTAAACAGAACATGTGTAACAAGACAGATATATATGAGTAGGTCACATGGAATACAGCGATCTCAGTTTAAAAAAAGCAAACAAAATAATAAATAAATTTATTTTGGTTCTAAATGTTGGTGGAGAAAAAGAAGATCAAGGAAACGGAGTATGTATGGTACAATCAAATCAATGGCTTTCAGTATATGGGGGGTTTGAAGGGGTATAGAGGGTGTGGGGCAGTGGTGGTGGATGAGCCTCAAACCTACCACAGACAGAAATTTTCACTCAGACAGACAGACTGACTCAAATAGACAGAGTGGATGGCAGACGGACAAAGATGTAGATCAGACAAAGTGTATGTTAGACAGATTTTATGCAGATTAGAATAATAGTAAGAGGCAGACTATAAACTCTAAAATGTGTCTCTCTCAGACAGATCAACTCTAAATAAAAGTCCCCCCCCCCCCCCCCCTTTTCAAAGAATCAAAGTATGAATAAACCCATTATCACATCCTGTCATTTTTTTTTTAAAAACATTTCTTTACAAGACGAACACTCGCCCCAACCCCGCCACCACCCCACCCTCATCCCATCCCCCAACCATTGCACTCTAAATTAATTTAACAAATCAATCATGCACGTAAAACAGTCATAACACTCCCCCACCCCGCACCCCCCTCCCCACCTCCCTGTCACACTGGCATGTCGCAGCATAGACTGGAAGAACACAGAACACAAAAAAAAAAAATTCTCCCACCTGAACGGTGGCCCCACAGGTGTGTGATGCTTATGAAGAGACAAAAACAAGAGAAAAAAAAAAAGCAAACATAATTCCCCACCCCCACTTCACCCCACCCCTCTCTCTTCTACACCCACCCTCATGTCTGTATAGTCAATTTATTCGTTAGCCCTCGAAGTGGAACAAAAAAATATGATCACTCCCCCCTTTCCACCACCACCACCACCACCCTCCATACCTTTATTTTTATTCTTACTCATCCCCCCCCCAAACGACCCTTTTTTCTTTCGGCCTGGCCCTGTCTTCTACCAAACGATTTCCTTCCAGCAATATAGCCAGTGATTTGAGTTCCGTAGACAACCGGAGACAGCCGGAGACAACCGACGTGATGTTTTAACTGCATCTGAACGGATAACGTTCGGGAAGAGTTCTATTCTAAAATTCGTCATCAAAGGAGAACACAAGGAAAATTTAACAAGCACCGTTAAAAAAAAATGTGCCTTCAATATCTAGGGAATAATATAAGAAATTATTTGAAATCCGAACCTGATTTAAAAAACTGTGAGTGGTAAACTTGTTCATTAGAAATTATAGTTATGCCCAACATTGTTATTAGAATAATGAAATGGATAAAAAGCCAGTTCTGGTTGATTCGGAAATATAAGTCAGATTTTTAAAAATATTTCTTTTTCTTACATTATCATGTGCCTGTTTGTATTGTTTTCTGTGAAGGGGCACACATTGAAGGTATTACGGTTAAAGCGTAACTTGAGAAATTCATCTAAAAAGCACATTGCAAAACTTTCGCAGCCCTAAAACGAAAATGTCGTACTTTATTCTCTTTGAGAGGTTCGAAGCAGGTCAATTTACTCACACCGTCTGTCAGTTTACTCACACCGTCTGTCAGTTTACGCCTGTCAATTTACTCACGCCATCTGTCAATTTACTCACACCGTCTGTCAGTTTACTCACACCGTCTATCAATTTACGCCTGTCAATTTACCCACGTCATCTGTCAACTTTACTCACACCGTCTGTCAATTTACTCACACTGTCTGTCAATTTGCTAACACCCTGCTCACACCGTCTGTCAATGACCGTCTGTCAATTTACTCACGCCGTCTGTCAATTTACTCACGCCGTCTGTCAATTTACTCACACCGCATGTCAATTTACTCACGCAGTCTGTCAATTTACTCACGCCGTCTGTCAATTTACTCCCACCGTCTGTCAATTTTGCTAACACACTATGTCAATTTACTCTCACCGTCTGTCAGTTTACGCACATCGTCTATCAATTTACACGCCGTCTGTCAATTTACTCAACGCCGAGAGGTATTTAATGTTACCATCTATGGTCGACATTTTCGCCACGTTAGTACTTTGTGGCGCGGAAATGAGTAAAATTTTTTAGAGTCTGAAAACTGCGGGCTGAGGCTTAGTCTCTTAGAGCAGTGCTTCTCAAAGTGGTGGGCCGCGGCCCCCTAGGGGGGGCCGTGGACTGTCCGGAGGGGGGCCGTGGAATTTCGAAAAATTATAAATTTATAATTTTAAGCAATCTAAACCAAAAAAAAATAGGGGGGGCCGTGACATATTGATTGGCGTTCCATGGGGGCCTGACTTCAAAAAGTTTCAGAAGCACTGTCTTAGAGCACGTGAAACCAAACCTGCTGTGTTCCTCAAAATATAGGAATTGCCCAAAAGCAAGCTGGCTACCCGTCTCTGGTCACCCTATTGCTTACCCAGTCCCGGACACACAAATAGTTTATATTCCATGATCGATAACGGGCATCAACATCCCAAAGTACTCACCTATACGTTACCTAGGCATACCCTGTCCGAAACTGGGCAATTAGTGCCTGCACGATTCTCCTGAGCGCTCACCGCGGGTCGAACGGTTTTAGACGACCGGACATTTTTGTGCCGAAATGAATCGCCATTTTTTAAAGAAGTCTCTTAATTTCCGGGCACTCTTCTTTAACCCTATTTTAGTCCACTGTCATCTTTACTCCACTCAAAGCAATTTGTTTTGTTTTGTTTTTTCTAACAAAAAGAAACACGAGATTTTGTTCTTCTTGATAGTTGACTAAAGAAGATTAAAAAAAACATTTTTAGATATTATAAAATCAATGAAAAAAAGTGCCAGATATTTCCGCAGAAAAAAGTAAATTTGTCATTAAGGTTAAACAACTGATAGAACTCCTGTACTCATTGAACATTTACTGACAAAAATCAACAACAACACACAACATACCACAAAGCAGTTACCAGTGCAACAGCAGCAACAGCAGCAGCAACTGTCAGCTGAATACAATACAACAACAACAACAACAACAGCAACTACAACAACTGCAATACAACAACGCAACAACAACGTAACAACTTTGCAACAACAACAACAAGCAACAACACACACCAACAGCAACTACAACAACAACCAACAACCACAACTACAATACAACAACAACAACAACAACAACTACAACAACAACAACAACAACAACTGCTTACACCAACAACAACTACAACAATTACAACTACAACTACAACTACAATACAACAACAACAACAACAACAACACCAACAACAACTACAACAATTACAACTACAATACCTTCCCAACTACAATACAACAACAACAGTTGTACGCAGAAAAAACGACGAAATACGAAACACCATTGAAAAATCAACATCATGGGAAACAAACACCATGGTAAACAACACGTGAAACACCTCATTGGAAACATCACTGAAAGACGCCAATGGTAGCACCTATAAATACCAATAGCTTGACTAAAAATAACATACAATCTTCAATACACAGTTTCATTTCTCAGACTTGTGTTCTGGGATTTTTTCGCTATCGTTATAACATAAAAAACTATTTCTTTGCCCGATTTTCCAAATTAGGCAACATTGTTCTACATGTATTAGGGGAACTTGATTCGTTCAAACCAACACTCCATCCATGTTCTCTTGATTCATGAAATTTCTGTCGATTTCCTTAACCCATCATTGGCTCGCGATTCAAAAACAGTGCCCACCCCTGGACTTTTTAAAGATCTTTTCAAAACTAACATAATAGCTCATAGTTCTACTTTTAGACTCGAGCTTGTTGAACGTAAAAAAAAACAAAAAAGTTTTTTGATTGACGGGATGTTTACAGACTCTTAGGTCAGTCTCATCCAACCTGTTGTCATCTTCTGGCCTCCCACTGTTTGATTGGCTCCTTTTCACACACTTTTACCCTCCTTTTCAATCTCTCTCTCTCACGCCCTCCCACTCTCTCTCTCTCTCTCTCGCCCACTCCCTCTCTCTCTCTCTCTCTCTCTCTCTCTCTCTCTGTCTGACACATTGTCAAAGAAAAGTAATCTCCTTGAAAATAAAAAAAAAAACTATTTACCTAACAACACGGGCGTGTTCAAGGGCTTAGGCCATTTATATATATAAAAAAACTTTTGGGTGTGAAACCAAATCATAACCAGAAGAAATTTATGTGTAACAATTTTCAACTTGACTTTTTATATTCAGAGTCGGTCCTTTAGGTAGGAAAAAACTATGCGCCCCCCCCCACTTTTTGAGCCTCCCCCCCACCCCTCTCCATTTTGTGATCTTGGAGCCATTAGTCAAAATCTAATTAAATGAAAGAGTAATCTGAACTCCTTGTCAGAACCCCATGTTTAAAATGACTAAACAGTTACGTATGAGAGACAATCCAAGTGGACGTATATTATTAAAAGCCCAAGATTAGTTATTGATTGGTTTTTGGCATTGTTTTTAAAATGCCCTCCCACAACTGTAAATTTCTAAGGACCCCCCCCCTCCTCCCCAAGTTTAACTTTGCGCATGACCCCCCCCCCCAAAAAAAAAAAAAAAGATAATAACGTCTTTACATGTATACATGCTACATGCCCAGGGCCGGCTGTGGGTATAGGCCAAATAGGCAGCTGCCTAGGTCGCCAAATTGCTAGGGGCGCCAAATTTTAGAATTTCTCACTCTTTACTGTTCATGCAGAAGGGGGCGGGCGTCTTAATAGATGACTGCCTAGGGCGCCAAATTGCGCCTGGAGATGGCTCTGTACATGCCTAATGAGGGGGTGTCGGATTGACTCTGGTATGAGAACAGTACACACAACAAAACAACATAATTTTTTTGTTTGTTTTTGGAGAATGTAAATCGACCATTGACATAGAAATAACGTAAGAAATAAAGTAATAAATAAATAAATAAATAAACGAAACAGTTATAAAAAAAAAAACGATGCACTCAGTTCAACTTCTACAAAATGTTGTCATTCAACATTAACCAGAAGCCGTTTCGTAGATCATTGGTAGCCCTAGGGCAGTGGCTTTCAGGATATATTGCGTATGATGCCCTCCCCCCCCAGGCATCACATAATCGTATTTGATGAAATATTGGTACTGGGGCAGCGGTGGGGAGGAGTCGCGTTTACTTTTACCGTACCGTTGTTGCACAGTACAGCGCAGTAGTGTGAAATACAGTACAGTGAGCTCTCTACCGTTGTAGAAATGTCTGACATACCAACAGGCGGTGTATATCAAATAAACATCTTCATACCAGTCACACTTTTACTCGCTGTCAATTCAAAATCCTGTTGAGGTGGGGGGATTAAACTCATAACCCTCATGTCCCCCTCCCAGCCACAAAGAGGATAAATAAATACTGATAGATCGTGTAATTCAGTACTTCCAAGAGAGTCTGTCACGAAGCTGTCAATGTGTTTTTTTAAATGTTTCTTTTTGCTTCTCTTTCTTTTTTTTTTTTAAACTGGCGTTTGGATAGCGAGGGACGTTGGTGGTATTCTCATGTTAACAGATGGAATGGTGAATTGTTACATTTTTGTAAAAAGTAAACCACTAAATTAAAAAAATGGAATTGCGAAGAAGTTGAGATAGTAGAAAAGTTACAGTGCTACTCTGGGAAAGATGTTTGTGAGTTTACATGTAGCATTATGTTTTTGCGTTACATTTAGAAACATGTTTGTGAGTCATGTAGTTAGATGTTTTATGTGATACTTTATATTAACATTTTTATATGTACGTGCTACAAGGAAAATATGTTTATTTTGAACATATAAATAGCTCTGTTTATTTTGCCAGATTTTTTGAAAACATATTAATAGTTTCTTTTTTTTTTGCCAGATTTTGAAACATATTAATAGTTTTTTCTCGGAGCTGGATTCAATCTACATTCTGCGATACTAATTAAGCGATATTTAGCGCATTTTCGAGAAGCTCGAATGCACTATTGTTTTTTTTTAATATTTCCCTTTTTCCTAATGTAAAAGAAAAAAATTAGGTTTCAAATTAAATTAATTTCCATTACATTTTAAAACTGTCAGATAAATATCAGTCAATGTTATTGTAACTAAGTGAAGTTCATTAGTGTCCATGAATTAAACTTTGAAGTTTTTGTGAGCATAGATTGATGTTTAAAGTTGAAACTGCCGAGATAATCGATGGCCGTCTTTAATCCAACCTTAAAAAACAAAACTCCAAAACTAAACGTTAGTCTCAGGTTTCCCATGAGGCCATTCGACCTAGGGACGGTATCCAGCTTGTGGCTGCTATGTTACAGTGGGCATTGTTACATTTACTGTACAGTTAAATACCATGCATTATATAGGCACGTCTTCGTCAATGAATATGTTAAAATCTATGTATGTATGTATGTATGTATGTATGTTTGTATGTATGTATGTATGTATGTTTGTATGTATGTATGTATGTATGGATGAATGTATGTATGTATGTATGTATGTATGTATGTATGTATGTATGTATGTATGTATGTATGTATACTTGTATGTATGTATGAATGTATGTATGTATGAATGTATGTATGTGTATGTATGTATGTAAGTATGTATGTATGTACGTATGTACGTATGTATGTTATGTATGTATGTATGTATGTATGTATGTATTTTTGTATGTATGCGTGTAATGTATGTATGTATGTATGCGTGTATGTGTATGTATGCATGTATCTCTTTACGTATGCATGTATGTATATGTATGTCATTATGTATGTATGTGTATATGTATGTATGTTTCGTATGTACGTATGTATGCATGCATGCATGTATGTCTCTTTATGCATGTTCCCTTTATGCATGCATGCGTATGCAGGGCATGCATGAACATGTATGCATAAATGCATGCATGCATGCATGCATGCATGTATGCGCGCATGCATGCATGTATGCGCGGCATGTATAATATATGCATGATATAGTATGTATGCGTGTATGCAT
>JAGDYQ010000082.1:1495782-1510348 GCA_021962125.1 Bulinus truncatus | reverse complement strand
GATGTGACAGAGTGGATGTGACAGAGTGATTGTGACAGTTTTGATGTGACAGAGTTTAGGTCCTAAATATCTTGGTAGGTCCTATATATCTATGGGATGAACTCATTCTCTTGGTAGGTCCTATATATCTTGGTAGGTCCTATATATCTATGGGAAGGACTTATTATCTTGGTAGGTCCTATATATCTTGGTAGGTCCTATATCTATGGGATGAACTTATGGGACGGCTGTTGCTCAACTTAAATTTTCTTTCAAAAGTTGCGCACAACCATCATCCTGTGTCGCACAACCATCATCTTGTGTCGCACAACCATCATCTTGTGTCGCACAACCATCATCTTGTGTCGCACAACCATCACCCTGTGTCGTACAACCATCATATTGTGTCGCACAACCATCATCCTGTGTGGCACAGCCATCATCTTGTGTCACAAAACCACCATCTTGTGTCGCACAACCATCATCTTTTGTCGCACAACCATCATCTTGTGTCGCACAAACATCATCTTGTGTCGCACAACCACCGTCTTGTGTCGTACAACCACCATTTTGTGTCGCACAACCATCATCTTGTGTCGCACAACCATCATCTTGTGTCGCACAACCATCATCCTGTGTCGTACAACCATCATCTTGTGTCGCACAACCATCATCTTGTGTCGCACAACCATCATCCTGTGTCGCACAACCATCATCTTGTGTCGCACTCAAAATAAATTGGGATATTGGTTGGCTACCGTTGGTCAGCGTATCATCAGGGAAAATTTTGTCCACATGGTTCAGAGAAACTATACGGTGGGGGGGGGGCACTGTGAGGAAGAAAGAGAAAGATAGACGAGAACAGAGTTACTAGGAGTGAGATCGCGGGCGTCATTTCGGGTAAAGCTTGGAGGGGTGCAAGCAAGTTTGACAGACTGATGCCACTCTCCTATTGTTGTTGTTTTTTATTGAGCTATTTATTCGTCTTCAGTTTTCAATATAACGTGACTACAAGAAACAACGCATACATTTAAAAAATGAAACCCAATTTTGACATTTTTTTTTTCAATTTTACTTATCTGGTGGAGTTTTGGCGGTTCTCATGAGTTTTGGCGGTCCTCATGAGTTTTGGCGGTTCTCATGAGTTTTGGCGTTTCTTATGAGTTTTGGCGGTTCTCATGAGTTTTGGCGGTCCTCATGAGTTTTGGCGGTCCTCATGAGTTTTGGCGGTTCTCTTGAGTTTTGGCGGTTCTCATGAGTTTTGGCGGTTCTCGTGAGTTTTGGCGGTTCTCATGAGTTTTGGCGTTTCTTATGAGTTTTGGTGGTTTTATTTTTTTTTTAAACTCCCCTCCCGCCAATGACGCCCTAAGCTTTCTTAGACATTTTTGACGCAATACTTTCACCTTTAATTTTATGCATTTAATAAACGCAAAATGTGAGTTTATGATTTTGAGATTTATAAATTATCATTAATTTTTTTTCTTTAAAAAAAATAAAAAATAAAGATCCCGGAGGGGAGGGCGGAGGCGGGAAGGGGGATAATGCCATCTGTTCTCAAGAGAGGAGGATTATTCCCCCTCCTCTTATATGGGGATTATCTCCCCATCCCTCAAAATGGGGATTAAAATATAAACGTTTAGTTCTTTATAATAATAATTGAAATTTTGAATACATATTTTCAGATTGCAACGTAAAGTAACTGTATATAGAAAAGTGTTAACTTGTGCTGGTGATCTGTTCAGTAATTTTTCTGAAACAGCCGCCAACTTAATTAATCCAAATGTCACCTATTTTAAATTTAATTACAAAATAGTAATCAACACCAAATGATACAAAAACAATTAAAGACTTAGTCAGCTTTAGGTGTCGGCCTAGTTTTTACGCCCTGTTCCCCCCTCTCCCCACCCCCTCCAACCAGAGGTCCAGTTTTCCTGTCATGGTCTTCCGTTTTTCTTTTTTTTTTGTTTCAACGCGACATCGATTTTCTCGTCTGCTGCTAATTGTGTGAATGCTGGGATACCGTTTTGAAAATTATGGTTTTTGCGAGAATGTGACAGTATCACTTCCGGGTTAATCGCCTCAAGTTCTCTCACAGCTTTCACATCTTTTTTTTTTCTTCCTTTCTCCATTTAAGTGGATGAGTGAAGTGTGGGCGTGGGGGGGGCTCTCACTCCCACCCTTAACAGACCATCAGAGAAAAGGGATGTGGTTGCTCTAGGGTAAAGGGGATGGGGTGAGTTAATCGTAGATTAGCTCCCAAGCCGGCGCCACTGGAGTAAACCAATTTATAATTATATTTGTCATTTTGTGCGCCGTCAAATCCTAAACCTGCAGGACAGAGATAAAAAAAAATTGTTGAGGCGGCAAGACTAGATCAGCCTCTCCCTATGTGATGTCATACTCTGTCCAGACAGATAGTGTGTTTTAGGCCGGTTAAGGCTTAGCACGATCTAGATTTAAAAAAAAAATTACATGATTGAGTAGTATCCGATTATTATTATTATTATTTGATGAATGTTCATATTTTTTTTATGAAAAACACATGTAGCGTATTTATATTATCACATGAAACGAAAGTAGGTGGATATTCCCCATTAGCTGTAATCTAAGTATTCTAACACAATAATTTAATCTAAGTATTCTAACACAATAATTTAATCTAAGTATTCTAACACAATAATTTAATCTAAGTATTCTAACACAATAATTTAATCTAAGTATTCTAACACAATAATTTAATCTAAGTATTCTAACACAATAATTTAATCTAAGTATTCTAACACAATAATTTAATCTAAGTATTCTAACACAATAATTTGAAGACCCCAGAACACATAGAGAAAAGTCATATTGGATAAGTGAAACAGACAAACATGCAGGCTAGCAATCAGACTGACTGGGGAGATGAGAGAAAATTTAGCAGCAAGACAGGGGATACGGCAGGTAGACAGGGGATATGGCTGGTAGACAGTGGATATGGCAGGTAGACAGTGGATATGGCTGGTAGACAGGGGATATGGCTGGTAGACAGTGGATACGGCTGGAAGACAGTGGATATGGCTGGTAGACAGTGGATATGGCAGGTAGACAGTGGATATGGCTGGTAGACAGTGGATATGGCTGGTAGACAGTGGATATGGCTGGTAGACAGTGGATATGGCTGGTAGACAGTCGATATGGCTGGTAGACAGTGGATATGGCTGGTAGACAGGGGAGTCGGCTGGTGGACAGTGGATATGGCAGGTAGACAGTGGATATGGCTGGTAGACAGTGGATATGGCTGGTAGACAGTGGATATGGCTGGTAGACAGGGGAGTCGGCTGGTAGACAGTGGATATGGCAGGTAGACAGGGGATATGGCTGGTAGACAGTGGATATAGCTGGTAGACAGTGGATATGGCTGGTAGACAGTGGATATGGCTGGTAGACAGTGGATATGGCTGGTAGACAGGGGAGTCGGCTGGTAGACAGTGTATATGGCTGGTAGACAGTGGATATGGCTGGTAGACAGGGGAGTCGGCTGGTAGACAGTGGATATGGCTGGTAGACAGTGGATATGGCTGGTAGACAGGGGAGTCGGCTGGTAGACAGTGGATATGGCTGGTAGACAGTGGATATGGCTGGTAGACGGGGAGTCGGCTGGTAGACAGTGGATATGGCTGGTAGACAGGGGAGTCGGCTGGTAGACAGTGGATATGGCTGATAGACAGTGGATATGGCTGGTAGACAGTGGATATGGCAGGTAGACAGTGGATATGGCTGGTAGACAGGGGATATGGCTGGTAGACAGTGGATATGGCTGGTAGACAGGGGATATGGCTGGTAGACAGGGGATATGGCTGGTAGACAGTGGATATGGCTGGTAGACAGGAGAGTCGGCTGGTAGACAGTGGATATGGCTGGTAGACAGGGGATATGGCTGGTAGACAGTGGATATGGCTGGTAGACAGTGGATATGGCTGGTAGACAGGGGAGTCGGCTGGTAGACAGTGGATATGGCAGGTAGACAGGGGATATGGCTGGTAGACAGTGGATATGGCTGGTAGACAGTGGATATGGCTGGTAGACAGTGGATATGGCTGGTAGACAGTGGATATGGCTGGTAGACAGGGGAGTCGGCTGGTAGACAGTGTATATGGCTGGTAGACAGTGGATATGGCTGGTAGACAGGGGAGTCGGCTGGTAGACAGTGGATATGGCTGGTAGACAGTGGATATGGCTGGTAGACAGGGGAGTCGGCTGGTAGACAGTGGATATGGCTGGTAGACAGTGGATATGGCTGGTAGACGGGGAGTCGGCTGGTAGACAGTGGATATGGCTGGTAGACAGGGGAGTCGGCTGGTAGACAGTGGATATGGCTGATAGACAGTGGATATGGCTGGTAGACAGTGGATATGGCAGGTAGACAGTGGATATGGCTGGTAGACAGGGGATATGGCTGGTAGACAGTGGATATGGCTGGTAGACAGGGGATATGGCTGGTAGACAGGGGATATGGCTGGTAGACAGTGGATATGGCTGGTAGACAGGAGAGTCGGCTGGTAGACAGTGGATATGGCTGGTAGACAGGGGATATGGCTGGTAGACAGTGGATATGGCTGGTAGACAGTGGATATGTCAGGGAATTAAAAAAAACACAGAAATACAGTTTGGCAGACATTCTACAACGGACAAATACAGACATGTAGTCAGATAAACATACAGTCATATAGACATAAAAAGAGATTGGCACACAGATATGTTCAATACATTAGCCCATGTAGAAGTCTAAAAAAGCAATGCACTTACCAGTACAAACTTCTTCACTTTTACAGACAATATTTTCTGTATCAACGGTTTTATAATTAGTCTAGGATTATAGCACATAGATGTGACATTATAGCACATGAATGTGACATTATACCACATGGTTGTGACATTATAGCACATGGATGTGACATTATAGCACATGGATGTGACATTATTGTGACATTATGTCCCTTCCTGATGTTTAGTTTTTTGCTACGATAAAAAATGTATTATATAAAATATTTATTTTTTAACAGGCATCAAAGAAAAGCCGAGCAAAGTTTCGCAGAAAAAAGACAGAAGTGAGAATGAAGATTGACATTACAGTGTTGGTGATTTACGTGGATTGACGGGCTAGATGTGTTGGTGATGTACGTGGATTGACGAGCTAGATTTTAGGGAACGTGAATTGATTTAACTGAATCAATAGTTCGTGTTCCTTGTGAGAACCATAATGACACACTGAATGAATGCACACAGTATAAAGGACGGAATCAAAAGACACTACTGACAGACAGATTCCATACATACAGACCGCGATGACTGATAAAAACAATACATACATTGCTGACAGAAGGAATCAACACATACATTTTTGACAGAAGGAATCAACACATACATTGTTGACAGACCGAATCAATGCATACATTGTTGACAGACCAAATAAATGCATACATCGTTGACAGACCGAATCAATGCATACATTGTTGACAGACCAAATAAATGCATACATTGTTGACAGACCGAATCAATGCATACATTGTTGACAGACCGAATCAATTCATACATTGTTGACAGACCGAATTTATGCATACATTGTTGACAGACCGAATCAATGCATACATTGTTGACAGACCGAGTCAATGCATACATTGTTGACAGACCGAGTCAACGTATACATTGTTAACAGACCGAATCAATGCATACATTGTTGACAGACCGAGTCAACGTATACATTGTTGACAGACCGAATCAATGTATACATTGTTGACAGACCGAATCAACACATACATATATTGTTGACAGACGGAATCAATGCAAACATTGATGGCAGTAGGAATCAATGTATACATTGTTGACACATATTGGTTTGTTTGTTTTAGACTTTCATCTATGTAACGTAAACCACGAAATAAAACAAAGAAATGAACACCTTCACACAATGGATACAAGTTGATACTTTTTACTTGGACTCGCGATATAAGTAGCTTGGTCTCAACTAGTCGTTGGTCAATCTATAGGTTGCTATGGTTGTTGCTGCTTTTGTGAGGGATAGAAGAATGTTTACTGAGTGAGTTGAGTTGATGGCAACAGGAAGAGACTGAAGTGTACTATCGGTGGTGTAGGTAACTTGAGGTCACTTTTTTATTTGTCCATTATTAGACACTCCAATGTTATATTTCTGTACTGGGCCTATATCAGACTCTACAATGTTATATTTCTGTACTGGGCCTACATCCAACTCTACAATGTTATATTTCTGTACTGGGCCTACATCCAACTCTACAATCTCAAATTTCTGTACTGGGCCTACATCCAACTCTACAATGTTATATTTCTGTACTGGGCCTACATCCAACTCTACAATCTCAAATTTCTGTACTGGGCCTATATCCAACTCTACAATGTTATATTTCTGTTTTGCTCTTTACACGTGGCCATCTTCACCAAGACTGCAATGTCCAATGAAAACGCCATGGGGATTAACTAGGTGACAGAAAAAAAGGTAAATTTGCGACTTTAAGAATTAATGCAGTCAATACTGTCTTTTGCGAATCTAGGGGCCTCTAATAATTTAAAGATTCTAGGGGTCCCTGATAATTTAGTGAATATATGAGCCCCTGATAATTTGGCGAATCTAGGGCCCCTGGTAATTTGGCGAATCTAAGGGCCTCAAATAATTTAGCGAATCTGGGAGCCCCTGATAATTTAGTGAATATATGAGCCCATGATAATTTTGCGAATCTATGGGCCCCTGATAATTTGGCGAATCTACGGGCCCCTAATAGTTTAGCGAATCTAGGGGCCTGACAAAGGCTGGTATTGCCGTTGTTTATGGTGGGCTTGACAATGAAGATCCCGACATGGGCCCCCATAGAATTTGAGACCACGTGAAGCCTCACCATAAGAGTTTCTTTGGCTATAGCGACTATGTATGTATTTAGTGGTTTATGCTTATAGTGGTATATGTCATCAACATGGTGAAGTGTGCTATTGCTAAATATGCACAACGGGGGCATGTATGTAGCTGATTTGACCAGGGCTCGGTCTTGTGACTCTGACATCGCCGCTAGGACTCACAACTATATCATTACTGACTCACCTGACAATAGTTACATACGAACTGCTTTGGAACGGTTTGAAGAGAACATACATACAATAATAGTAATTCGTTGTGTGTGTGTGTGTGTGTGTGTGTTACCATAGCAACCACTATATCGTTACCATGTCAACTACTATGTCGTTATCATGTCAACTACTATGTCGTTACCATGTCAACTACTATGTCGTTACCATGTCAACTACTATGTCGTTACCATGTCAACTACTATGTCGTTACCATGTCAACTACTACATCGTTACCATGTCAACTACTATATCGTTACCATGTCAACTACTATATCGTTACCATGTTAAGCACTATGTCGTTACCATGTCAACCACATTACATCTTTAACCTACCACAGCAACCATTTTCACTCTCCTTTTATAGGTTGTGGCTATTTACTAAGACTTACAAATATGCAAAACATTACAAGTTTAAATATGAGCTGTAGGCTATATTTACGCCCAAATTGAAAACACATCAACAGTATCAAATCGTCCCCTTAGATGAGTTCAGAGGTCAGACTATCATTGTCATTCTTCTATCATTGTCACAAAGATTGTTATTACAACTGAGACATTCATTCTTAATTCATTATTACTTATTTATTGGATTACTTAGAAATAAATTTAAGTGTTTTTTTTTCCCCAAAAAACTAAGAACAAGTAACCACCTATACAAAAGGTATCCTCCCTTGCTGTCGTGTTGAAACACTCAGTAACAGTCAGCTATGACCTGCAGCTATATTATAATCATCTTTAACTCCCGCCCTCCCCTCCCTCCCCCCCTTCCCTTTCAGTTTCGTTGTCCCCCCCCCCTCCCTTCTCGTACTTTATATTTTCTATGATCTGAATGAAGAGGACATGAGACTAGTAGATATACCTAATGCCAAAACCAAGTGGCCAGCTCCGAGCACAAAAACGGCTAAAAATGTTGACCAACACGGGGGACTCGTGGCTCGCTTCGATCCGATTGCCGCAAGAGATTGTCTGGTTTGATCGGATCAAAAACAGGAGTCGCCGGGAAGTTATCCGGGGATTTGTCTGGACGAGTCTCTCCAACAGACTCGTGGGGGCCCCCGGGCAAGTGCCAGATCATCACTTGACAGGGCCGTCGTGACGAGTGAGATTGAAATGGTGGAGAGGTTGTGTGGGGTGGGGAGGAAGACAACAAATGCCCGGAGGGGGAGGCGATGGAGAGAAAGTCAAAACAGATGTTGTTTCTTGTCTATCAGAGAAAGTCAAAACAGGTGTTGTTTCTTGTCTATCAGAGAAAGTCAAAACAGGTGTTGTTTCTTGTCTATCAGAGAAAGTCAAAACAGGTGTTGTTTCTTGTCTATCAGAGAAAGTCAAAACAGATGTTGTTTCTTGTCTATCAGAGAAAGTCAAAACAGGTGTTGTTTCTTGTCTATCAGAGAAAGTCAAAACAGGTGTTGTTTCTTGTCTATCAGAGAAAGTCAAAACAGGTGTTGTTTCTTGTCTATCAGAGAAAGTCAAAACAGCTGTTGTTTCTTGTCTATCAGAGAAAGTCAAAACAGATGTTGTTTCTTGTCTATCAGAGAAAGTCAAAACAGGTGTTGTTTCTTGTCTATCAGAGAAAGTCAAAACAGATGTTGTTTCTTGTCTATCAGAGAAAGTCAAAACAGGTGTTGTTTCTTGTCTATCAGAGAAAGTCAAAACAGGTGTTGTTTCTTGTCTATCAGAGAAAGTCAAAACAGGTGTTGTTTCTTGTCTATCAGAGAAAGTCAAAACAGGTGTTGTTTCTTGTCTATCAGAGAAAGTCAAAACAGATGTTGTTTCTTGTCTATCAGAGAAAGTCAAAACAGCTGTTGTTTCTTGTCTATCAGAGAAAGTCAAAACAGATGTTGTTTCTTGTCTATCAGAGAAAGTCAAAACAGGTGTTGTTTCTTGTCTATCAGAGAAAGTCAAAACAGATGTTGTTTCTTGTCTATCAGAGAAAGTCAAAACAGGTGTTGTTTCTTGTCTATCAGAGAAAGTCAAAACAGGTGTTGTTTCTTGCCTATCAGAGAAAGTCAAAACAGGTGTTGTTTCTTGTCTATCAGAGAAAGTCAAAACAGATGTTGTTTCTTGTCTATCAGAGAAAGTCAAAACAGATGTTGTTTCTTGTCTATCAGAGAAAGTCAAAACAGGTGTTGTTTCTTGTCTATCAGAGAAAGTCAAAACAGATGTTGTTTCTTGTCTATCAGAGAAAGTCAAAACAGGTGTTGTTTCTTGTCTATCAGAGAAAGTCAAAACAGATGTTGTTTCTTGTCTATCAGAGAAAGTCAAAACAGGTGTTGTTTCTTGTCTATCAGAGAAAGTCAAAACAGATGTTGTTTCTTGTCTATCAGAGAAAGTCAAAACAGATGTTGTTTCTTGTCTATCATAGAAAGTCAAAACAGATGTTGTTTCTTGTCTATCAGAGAAAGTCAAAACAGGTGTTGTTTCTTGTCTATCAGAGAAAGTCAAAACAGGTGTTGTTTCTTGTCTATCAGAGAAAGTCAAAACAGATGTTGTTTCTTGTCTATCAGAGAAAGTCAAAACAGGTGTTGTTTCTTGTCTATCAGAGAAAGTCAAAACAGGTGTTGTTTCTTGTCTATCAGAGAAAGTCAAAACAGATGTTGTTTCTTGTCTATCAGAGAAAGTCAAAACAGATGTTGTTTTTTGTCTATCAGAGAACAACAAAAAAAAAAGCTTTCAAGAAGTGATGAAGATCAAAGTGAATTGATACTTTGATACTACACATTTGTAGATGTCACATAGAGCCCCCCCCCCAACCACACACACACACACACACACACACGCCTTGTGTACACACAAATAAAAGATCTACATTCGAGTTTTTCCTTTTTGTGAGAATGATGTGTTAAGCCAGTAATGGGACGGGTCTTATGATGTCTTTCTTCCGAGAGTGCAACGGGCATGAAGGCACCACGGGAGATTTATGTAGCTACGGCCACAACTATTGTCAGTACTCGTTTAATCTGGTCGGACTTTTGTGCACTTTCACCAGGACCTGAAAATAGTCCGTAGTCTCACAGTGAGGACAGTTTCGGGTCATTCATGAAGCCTGAACAAACTCGAACAAATTGAAATCTAAAACAAGTTTTATCTTTGTATTCTCGTATTTTGAAGGTGACACTGTATCAAGAAGTAACACTGTATCAGAAGGTGACACTGTATCAGGAGTGACACTGTATCAGGAGGTGACACTGTATCAGTAGGTGACACTGTATCAGGAGGTGACACTGTATCAGGAGATGACACTATATCAGAAGTTAACACTGTATCAGGAGGTGACACTGTATCAGGAGTTGACACTGAATACAGAGATCGCTGTTCACGTCCATCTAGTGGCAGTATTCACGAGATAGAACATTCCAAATGTACTGTTTGATATATCATAGAGTGAAATTACCTCAAGTGTCTAATTCTGTCTACCATACATATGTGTGTGTCACTTTATTACACAGCGAGTAAGTGTAATCACCATGCCTACGTTTAACATACGCGAAGTGTGTCTATGATTACTAATGAGATAATATTAAATGGTACAATAATTTCTGGCACATTAAATTTTATTTCCGGCATATTAAATCTTATTTCCGGCGTGAACAGTTTCATATGACTTAGATATACATACATTGAAAGAAAAAGATATTAGTACTACACGTAGAGTAATGGAAAAAATTGTAAAATATTTCGTCATTATCTATAAAACAAGTTTGACTTGCAGACAAAAGCGTTTATAGTTATATTCCAGGGGCGAACAAACAAAAGGGAACAAAAATGGAAAACGGGAATTCCCCTAATAGTTTTTGGAAGTGGATTATTGACCAAGTGTCACTTTGGAAATTTTCTTTTTTTTTCCCTTGCAATCTGGACAATCACGGTACTGTGAACCTGTAAGACGTTCAAACTTCCAGCCGCAAATGGTCAGAAGACACGGACAAGTCTGGCCAGTCTGATTCGTTTCTTCCACAACATGGAACATGAACAACAAACAAGTCATCCAGCAAGTGCTGTTTGCGGGGCGTGTCTGTGATCGGGGGGCCACATGTGTCTTCACGCAACAGTTTGTGACCAACTTAAGATTTCCCAGCCGTAATCCCAGGATCCATTGCGGACTTAAACCGACACTTCTCGTAAGATGTTTAAAAACAACAATAAGTTGAGGAGGGGATGGGAGTGGAAGGGAGTAAAGATAAAAACTTCAACAGATCATTAGAGAAGGAGTAAAGGGGGGGGGGGATTGGGAGGAGGAGTGCTGACAGGTGATTTGGTGAAGGTCTTCTTGCCCTGTGTTGATTGTCAAACACTTGTCTCGTAGAGCGAGCTAAGTCGAAATTGGGTTATCCGACGTAGGTGGACGTGAGATATGGATTTGGGCCTGGTCATCACCTATCTATAGCGGGCCTTGTTTACAGACTAAACGCAAATATAAGTAGGACCTATATATCTCTATACTTATAAGAGGCATTTGTTGTCTGTCTGTCTGTCTGTCTGTTCCCTTATTACTCAAGATCCAGATAACCAAATAATGTGAAATTTGTTACACATACACATAATTACATGGGGAAGGTTATAGGACATGTTTCGTTTCATCTCGATGGGTAGGTTAATTGTAATTAATTTTTTTTTATTTTAGTGTTTTACTATATTAAAGTAATCTCGACGGCGCCATAAATAAAATTCCTCTGTGACGTCATTTCCCGATTTTCGAATAGAACTTGCGCGCTGGTGCTGTATTGTGCCTTTGTGATGCAAAGAATTGTTGATGTTTTTACATGCTCTCTGATTTGTACAGTTTGAGGAAGATAAAGGAATGAAGAAGGATTTTAGAAGAAGTGTGAAGCCATAATAATAAGTGTATATATATATATATATATATATATATAGAGAGAGAGAGAGGGGGCAGGAGTAGAGAGAGGAAAGGAGGGTAGGAGGGAGGGAGGGAGGGGGAGAGAGGAAGGAGTGGGATGGACAGGGGGGAGAAAAGGAGGGAGCAGGAGGGAGATGGGAGAGGGAGCAAGGGGAGAGGGAGAGAGAAAGGAAGGGAGGGAGAGAGGGGGTAGGGAGGGAGAGAGGGGGAGGGAGAGAGAGAGAGGGTGGGAGAGGGGGAGGGAGAGAGATAAAGTGTGAGGGTGCAGGGAGGGAGAGAGAGGAAATGAGGAAGGGAGGAAGGGGGAGAGAGAAGGGGGAGGGAGAGAGAGAGGTGGAAAGGGGAGGGAGGGAGAAAGGAGGGAGAGAGGGGTTAGGGAGGTAGAGAGGGGAGGGAAGGAGAGAGGGAGAGGATGGAAGAAATGGGAGGAAGAGATAAAGAGAAAGAGGGGGCAGGGAGGGAGAGAGAGAGGGAAGGAGGAGGGAGGGAGGATGGACGGTGGGAGAGAAGGAGGGGGAGAGAGGGAGATGAGAGAGAGAGGGAGGGAGAGAGAGAGGAAGCGAGAGAGGCGGTAGGGAGAAAACAGAAGGTAAACAGAAAACCTTATTTTAAACCCGGGCAAAGCCGGGTACTTGCAACTAGTATATATATATATATATATATATATATATATATATATATATATATAGTGGGCCCAAGGCGTACCTTGTTTACAGACAAAACACAAATATTGGAAGTAAACATAAACATGAAGCCTAAGTCAAAGTACAAAACAAAAACAGCAACAAAATCTGTCACAGTTGACATAAGTCACAAATGTTGGAAGGTCATTGTCACAACTTCAGGTCCGTGTCATTCATGGGGGAGTAAGTGGCTCCTCGTGACCAGAGACTGAGTCGTGGACTCACGGTTTTAGTCAGGGGAAAAAAGACAACAACAGAAGCTCCTCCCCTCACCCTAGTCTTACTGCAGCAACAACATACATAATATTGAGGCAGTAAATAATAACAGGGACGGTCACTAGGTGTATTTATGTTTAGTCTACTAACCCGGAAGTTGTATGGACTGGAGATTACCTCCCTTTTCTTGAATGAACCACACAAGCACTGACTACTTGACCCCCTTCTTAGAGCATTTTTGTCTGTCTGTCCGTCATCACCCTAGATCTCAACAACCATAAGTCCTAGACCCATGATGTATATATCATTTTGTAGGTCTTGGCCTGCCAAGAAATGACTTTTTTCCATTTCGCGATCTGACCTCTGAGGGCCGTAAAAGGGACCTTATAAAGTACCGTTTTTTACTATATAAGCTATATTAACAATGGAGCGCCCTATATCTCAGCAACCATAAGTCCTAGACCCATGATGTATATATCATTTTGTAGGTCTTGGCCTGCCATGTGTACATCAAAAGTTCATTTTGCGATAGGACCTCTGAGGGCCGGGCTTCAGGGCTCCTATGGGGCTTATATATTATATATATGGCCCCATTCTACATCTTGTACGTTCAATAACCCATTCATTTGGTGCGAAATACTGCAGCACGTAGTTTCACCAAGATTTATTAATAAACTCATCTAATGAAATAGTAAGCTTGTGTTCTGAGTTTAATTGAAAGTATCAGAGCTATGCAACAATTGACGGAGTTTTCGGACGATTAAATGACTACAATTTCGAATGTTTTCAGTTATGAGTCCTATTTCAGTAACCACAAACCACTTGTAGTTAGATTTAAGAGAAAATAATTTTTTTTTTCAAATATGAAGAAACGTCTTTATAATATTTTTTTACAGATATATAAGCATTACAAAATTGAATTTATAAACATTTCCAAAATTTACAAATATTTACTGAAAGCTAACAAACGTACTGATACATAACATGAAAATGCGCTAACACGTCCTGTGTCCAGAATGGAACAGGCTTAATTGCTTGTTGTACTTCTCAGTAGTGTCTCTATGTTCACCTCACACACGGACAAGTTCAAACGCTGTCCTAATGAATATTATCGCTATCATGTAATTATATTCATAATGTATGAGTAGATATAATTTTATTAATAGCAGTTCCCGTTCATGCTTTTAATTTATTCAGAGATATTTGGGCCAAAAATGACTTCTTGTACCCCTATAACACATGTATACTGGAAGAGACCCATTTTTTTTCAGTGGGGTTCTCAGCTCCCTCCTGCAAGTAAGAACGGCTCTGATTGTTGTAACTACGACATTTATTGTTGACTTTTTCAAAGAATTAGACACATTTGTCTTTTTTTATGTTCGCTTACATTGTGGATGCATCTATAAACATGGTTATCAACAATGTGGATGCATGTATAAGCATTGATATCTAACAAGTGTTTGTTTGTGGATGCATGCATAAGCATGGATATCTAACAAGTGTTCATACTGTGTGCGCATGCATAAGCATGGATATCTAACAAGTGCTCGTACTGTGTGCGCATGTATAGGCATGGATATCTAACAAGTGTTCGTACTGTATGCGCATGCATAAGCATGGATATCTAACAAGTGCTCGTACTGTGTGCGCATGTATCAGCATGGATATCTAACAAGTGCTTGTACTGTGTGCG
>JAGDYQ010000082.1:1479662-1495282 GCA_021962125.1 Bulinus truncatus | reverse complement strand
AGTAAACATTTAGTAAACTGTATGTAAACATAGCTACAAGTAAACATTTAGTAAACTAAATGTAATTAATATCTCATTGAGAAAAAAAATTATTAAATTCACATATATAATTGAATCACAAACCATTATTTATTTTTTTTAAACTGCAACCCCCCCCCCCCCCCCCCCCCCATTATGATTGATATATAACCAGACACGAAGACAGTTTTACTCTGATATAAACTAAATAACTGGGACGGGGACTACTAAATAACTGTACAGTGTACAGCGCACGACTGTCGACCGGAGAGTCATGGGTTCGAAAACGAACCTCAGTGAGAACTTTGTGACTTTTTTTCAGGTCCTGGTGTAAGTTACTAAGTCCATCCATCTTTAAATGTGTACCTGACTTTATGTTGGTACCTGACTTTATGTTGATACCTGACTTTATGTTGGTACCTGACTTTATGTTGGTACCTGACTTTATGTTGGTACCTGACTTTATGTTGGTACCTGACTTTATGGTTGGTACCTGACTTTATGTTGGTACCTGACTGTATGTTGGTACCTGACTTTATGTTGGTACCTGACTTTATGTTGGTACCTGACTTTTTGTTGGTACCTGACTTTATGTTGGTACCTGACTTTATGTTGGTACCTGACTGTATGTTGGTACCTGACTTTATGTTGGTACCTGACTTTTTGTTGGTACCTGACTTTATGTTGGTACCTGACTTTATGTTGGTACCTGACTTTATGTTGGGTACCTGACTTTTTGTTGGTACCTGACTTTATGTTGGTACCTGACTTTATGTTGGTACCTGACTGTATTGTTGGTACCTGACTTTATGTTGGTACCTGACTTTATGTTGGTACCTGACTTTATGTTGGTACCTGACTTTATGTTGGTACCTGACTTTTTGTTGGTACCTGACTTTATGTTGGTACCTGACTTTATGTTGGTACCTGACTGTATGTTGGTACCTGACTTTATGTTGGTACCTGACTTTATGTTGGTACCTGACTTTATGTTGGTACCTGACTTTATGTTGGTACCTGACTTTTTGTTGGTACCTGACTTTATGTTGGTACCTGACTTTATGTTGGTACCTGACTTTTTGTTGGTACCTGACTTTTTGTTGGTACCTGACTTTATGTTGGTACCTGACTTTTTGTTGGTACCTGACTTTATGTTGGTACCTGACTTTTTGTTGGTACCTGACTTTAAGTTGGTACCTGACTTTATGTTGGTACCTGACTTTAAGTTGGGAGAGTAAAGGCGGCTGGGCGTTGTGCTAACCACACAATCCCTTTTATACGCAGAGGTTACTGCAACAGATGAATTCTACACTTCATCTGTCCCGATGAGTCGTTAGGGACTTAATGGAACTTAACCTTTTTTTTATAATCCTTAACTTTTTCATTAAATTAACACATACAAAAATCCATTTAAAAGTTTAATAAAACATGTAGTATTGTAATTAATAATTTTTAGAGCATTTTCGAAAAAAAATGCTCTATTGTCCCCGTTTTGTCTGTCTGTCTGTCTGTCATCACCCTAGATCTCAACAACCATAAGTCCTAGACCCATGACGTATATATCATTTTGTAGGTCTTGGCCTGCCATGTGTGCAGCAAAAGTTCATTTCGCGATCTGACCTCTGAGGGCCGTAAAAGGGGCTTATAAAGTACCGTTTTTTACTATATAAGCTATATTAACAATGGAGCGCCCTATATCTCAGCAACCATAAGTCCTAGACCCATGATGTATATATCATTTTGTAGGTCTTGGCCTGCCATGTGTACATCAAAAGTTCATTTCGCGATAGGACCTCTGAGGGCCGGGCTTCAGGGCTCCTAAGGGGCTTATATATATTATATATAGCCCCATTCTACACCTTGTACGTTCAATAACCCGTTCATTTGGTGCGAAATACTGCAGCACGTAGTTTCACCAAGATTTATTAAGAAACTCATCAAATGAAATAGTAAGCTTGTGTTCTGAGTTTAATTGAAAGTATCCGAGCTATGCAACAATTGACGGAGTTTTCGGACGATTAAATGACTACAATTTCGAATGTTTTCAATTATGAGTCCTATTTCAGTAACCACAAACCACTTGTAGTTAGATTTAAGAGCAAATAATTTTTTTCAAATATAAAGAAACGTCTTTATAATATTTTTTACAGATATATAAGCATTACAAAATTGAATTTATAAACATTTCCAAAATTTACAAATATTTACTGAAAGCTAACAAACGTACTGATACATAACATGAAAATGCGCTAACACGTCCTGTGTCCAGAATGGAACAGGCTTAATTGCTTGTTTTAAATGGTTTTTTTTTTTTACATTGATGCTAAATAATTAATTTTATTTTTTTTAAAATGGGGTTTTGTCCCCCTAGGATTTATTTTCATTTGGTTTCTGTCCGTGAGGGTTTAGTCCACTGGGGAAATTTGTCCGGATACTATAAGAAGCAGAGTTCTTAGATAGCCTACTACATATATATCACGTGACCGTCTGTAGAATCATGAGATAATATAGCGACACGGTTTGAATAGCATTTACAACATATGTATGAGATGTCACGTGACCCTCTGTAGAGCCCTGAAATACGAGAGGGAGCCAGTTTGAGTTACTACACCTCCATTATAGCCGGGGTGGATATTGTATGTACCACGTAGGCCATAGCAGTGTTCCAACTGTAGAAATACCACATATAATAAGTCTATGGTTCCCACCGTAGACATACTACATATAATATGTCTATTGTTCCCACTACTTTACTTTATGGCTAAAACAAGATTTATTTGTTGCGCAACTTGTTGAGAAAGTTTGAATTTTCGGTGCGCAGCACGGCGGTATATAATTCCTACTCAACGGAACACCGTTGCACTCTGTCGAAATGTGTGCACTTCATTGTAATGTATGCACTCTGTTGTAATGTGTGCACTCTGTCGTAATGTGTGCACTCTGTCGTAAAGTATGCACTCTCTTGTAATGTGTAAGCGGTCGCTCGGTAAGCTACGTGCTCACAGCTTAGAGGCAACACTGGGCTTAAGGTAACTTTGACCAGGGCGGTCGTTGGGACAGTGTAGCTTATATCACGTTGACTGGACACTCAATATCGCCGCCACAGTATCACCTATTAGTCATGCAGCCAGTGGTCAATGTTGGTCCATTTTTCAGTCCTCCCACTACTGAGTGTAATACTAATAGTTCTAGAATCTAAGAAACACATTCAAATAATAAATACATTCATGAATATATATATATATATATATATATATATATATATATATATATATATGACTAATATTTCCATAGATAACACAAACACGGAAATTATTTTTTTCTGCGTAAGATAGTTTTCACGATTGACAAACATGTATTTATTTATTTATAACAGATCTATCAAGACAGATACACAATATACTTAATTTACCGTAATGTTCCGACACTAAGACATTTCCCCCCCCCCCCCATAAAGTAAGGAAATAGGGCTGCATCTTATAAAGTCCAAATGACGTGTAGCAAGTGTGTAGAATATTTGTTTCTTGTTTATGTTCTGTACAGACTGGTTGTGTTTCATTATCCATAAGTTACAGTAAATAAATAAAAACAAAATACTTTTTTATCTAGCTTGAGAATCAGTTTAATGGGCATACAAGTTGGTTTTAAGAGAATTATTATGTGATACTATACCAACCTCCGCTTGAAATCATTATGTAATACTATACCAACCTCCGCTTGAAATCATTATGTAATACTATACCAACCTCCACTTGAAATCATAAGTAACAGGAATTAATTAATAATACCAGTTGTTTTCTAAAAATATAAAAAAGAGATTATAAATTGAACCTATCAAAGCATAAATATCTAATTCAGTTATTATATAACTGTAAGTGTCAGGAATCTATCAGCAGACGTTAGTATTAAGTAATAAACACGGTAAAGTGAATCTATGTACAGATACATGTTTACATAAGTCTACATCTACAGCCTGTAAATTCTATTTATGTATGGATAAATGTCTATGTTAGTCTAGAACTAAAAAGTCAATCTATGTACATATAAATGTCTACCCCCAGTCTAGATATAAAGTCAATCTACGCACAGCTTTACAGGCCAAGTCTAAGATCAGCTGTTGTGTAAACACATACTTAAATCGTGCATTAAGAGAGTTTCTGGCAGGAAGAGATCGCGAGCCATTCACCGACTGTCAACTGGTGTACACTTAATGAACTCTCCCGGACAAACTAGGGGATTATTTTTACATTGCCAGGTCTGTTGTGGTGGCTAACCGACCGCGAGGGTAAAAACAGTGCCAGCATAATGGACCAAAATGATTGCTAACAAGACTGGAGCAGGGAGTCTCAAGAGATGGCGTGCGATGTCGCAAGTCGTGCAGTTCCACAATGCAGTTGGTGTACACATGGGATATTTATGGTTTGTTTGGGAGACAGCGTTAGGACCTCTATGTTATGACAGTCATTGCAGAAATTTATAAATAAATAAATTGATAAATAAAAGTTTGTTCTATACATGTGTAATTCTTGAGTACTTATCAGTACGTCGTACAACGGGATAATTCACTAGAAAATGTGTACACAATATACGCAATACACGTACGCCTACCTAATGCATTTTTTTCAGTGTATGGTATATTAGATGTAAGTACATAATACCCTGAACTATTCATAATTAACAACTGTACTTAATGTACCAGTTATAAAGTCTGCAACAACAGACGAACTTAATGACAAACCTACACTTATGTTTTCAGCATATCGCGAACGGAAAAATCTGAATGTCTCTTAGCTAACTTTCACATACACTATATTTTTAAAACCGAACATACTAGAAGCGCAATCATCGTACATGTCACTTCTCATCCCACCGCCTCTGTTTTTGTTGGCACTCCATCCTATCTTCCCACCACCCTAAACTCCCCGGACACCCCCAAAACCCTCAGCCAAACAAAAATGCGTTTCAGGTATCCTTAAATACATAATCGTCTAACCCGTGTGTCTCCATCAGGTTGTTTTCATATCGTGCGGTGTATGCGTTGTATGTCATACATTTCTTTGTTATTTCTGTTCATATCGTATTCTGTTCATGGCAATAAAGACCACATATTATTTTCTATTGCAGTAGATGTATTTCGTATATTTCTTTGTTATCCCTTCTGTCGGATTTCGTTCAGCCAGCTTCAGCAGGTTTTTCCACTAGTGTGATAATAACTGTGTGTGTCCACAATTCACCAAATATACGTTCATGTTACAAAAGACACATGTCAAAGAGACATCTTACACAGCTGTATATCTCTCACACCTTATACTATAACATGGGATCGCCATTTACTAGACAAATTTAATGTTACATCACTCATCCTGTACACATCATTCGATAAACAGCATTACAACGTACATCAAACCAATCGATCAACGTACTCTGAACATTTCTACATCTCAACTTAAAAGATCTACTCAAATGAAACACCTAGTCCGTCAGGCTGTCCCAATGGTGGAAGTTCGGTCTGTCCCAATGGTGGAAGTTCGGTCTGTCCCAATGGTGGAAGTTCGGTCTGTCCCAATGGTGGAAGTTCGGTCTGTCCCAGTGGTGGAAGTTCGGTCTGTCCCAATGGTGGAAGTTCGGTCTACGCGAGTCTTAATAATTAAAAACTTTTATCGTTTGATTCTACAGGAACAAACAAACCTTTTTCCACTCATTTTATTCAATACTCACTAGGTAAAAAGTTGACTTATCGAGATAACAATGTACTTACTAATAACGAACGATAAGGTTTGGTAGTTGGGAAAATATCTCATAAAAATTAATGTATTATATTTAGTATCATAGTTTTTTTTTTATTCGAATATAACATTTTTTTCAATAGTGTGTGTTCTGTTTTTAACTTGTTTCTATGTCTGCCTATTGTGTAGACTTTGAATTTAATAATAGTACGTATTGGATTTATTATTGTAGTAGAGTGCTAGGGAAAGAATGTTGGTGGGACAGAGACATCAGAGAGCAGTTGGGGTGGGGGTCTTGAACCAGGGGCGATGGAAGTGGGGGTTAAGGAAAATAGGGTAAATAATGTACCTATGGATGTTTTAAAAATTTTTTTTGTTTTGAAAATATTGTGCGTGAGTGAGTGTGTGTGTGAGTGAGTGTGTGTGTGTGTGTATGAGTGTGTTTGTGTGTGAAAGTTATCATATGTACGTAATGCATTAAGTGTCAATACAAACACTAACATCGTCACACAATAAACCTTAGCAAAACATTTAGTAAAAAAAAACAAAAAAACTTTAAACATTGTTACGTTTTAAATAAACACCAAACCCAATTCTTCACACTTCAATGAACTACTTTCATAAGTACGAGTCCATTTGTACGATTCAAGACTCCCTGATTATCAAACTCACTTGACCGACTCCTCCCCTCAATGCCCCCCTCCCCACACACACACGAACACAAACTGAACAGAGAGATAAGCAGAGAAACGAAAACTTTGCGGACAGAGTATTAGCCAAATAGTTAGCTGACTTAAATCTTAGATTAATTGGAGAAAATGATGTTTGGCTAATTCACCGACTGCTAAACCAATGGGGCCAATTTAGAATAACAATAACAATGGCCATTGATAGTGACTGATCCAGGTGTGGTGGTAGCTGCAGAGCGGAATCAAAGACTAGCCAGTCACTAGCCAGCTCAGTTTAACTCCCACTAGCTCTAAGAGGGAAAAAAAAAGGAAGTTCTAATTATTTATGTATTGATCTATTATTTATTTGATATACGTCAAGAGTGTTAAAAAAAATAGTATACCAACTGCATTTTAAGTACAAGTCATAGTTGACACAACACAGTCATGGCATCGGATTACATCGGCTGCCATCTATTTATAAAAAAAAAAAACTGATGATGAAACAACTCGCACCACTAAATGGTGTGCAATCATGCGGATAAACTAATTATGGAACATCTAGTTCGACTAATTGAAAGATTGTCATGTATTCTTACGGAAATATTAGCACTGGCCCCCCGAAAAGGGTGGATTTTGACCAGCTTTTGACCTGGACAAATGTAATCGATTCTCATCAAGGATTGAACCCGCGGCAATTAGATCGACAGCCGAGTGCTCTCTACGCCGCTCGGCCATCCGTCCCACTATGAAACCAAGCCATGGTTCAAATTCCGGAAAATGTATCTTTTGTATAAACCGCTTGTTTATACTGATATTCTGGGTTTATAATGATATACTGGGTTTATAGTGTATACTGAGTTTATACTGATCTACTGGTTTTATTCTGGATTTATAATGATATTCTGGGTTTATACTGATCTACTGGGTTTATAATAATATACTGGGTTTATAATGATATTCTGCGTTTATACTGATATACTGGGTTTATAGTGTATACTGGGTTTATACTGATCTACTGGTTTTATTCTGGGTTTATAATGATATTCTGGGTTTATACTAATCTACTGGGTTTATACTGATATACCGGGCATGTGGTTTCCGTCACTTCTCTAAAAACAACAAAGTGCATGTCCGCAGAAAGACGCACCGAACATAATGCATGCTAACATTATAAACGTGACATCAGCTAGCATGCTGACCACATCCTTACCGAACAGTACCCTACTACAGGACTCAAAAGGTCCATGGTCACTCCCCCCCCCCCACCAATTTATCGCGTTGTGCGTCGACAATGAGTTGAAATCGAGGTAAATCCCCCCCCCCGGTCCAGATTAAGTTAATCTGTATTGTAAGCTAGTTATGGGTGTGCTCGAGACAACAGACGGTACCATGCATACGTCACACGGATCCAGGAGGAGTGTCGGGTGTCGGGCATGGACTTGTGTACCGAACATGCAGGACGCCTTGGCCCTAGACCCGCGGTGTTGAACTGATCCTGATTGCCGGCAGTTAGCGGATCATGTTCTGTTCATTGTCAATGGAGGGGAGGGGGGAGGAGAGGTTGGGTTGTTTTATTTATTCTTTTGGGCTCTACACCGCCCCTCATTGAGACGTATGCGACTTGTGCTGGCTCGAAGCGATTAGCCCCCCCCCTACTCCCCCACCTCACCCCACCACCCCACGGACGAACGGGAGCGGTTCTCGGATGAATTGGGACACAGAGCCCCGGTTAATTCCCTTGATCCTAGTGTTCATTTGCAGAACGTCTGAACAAATCGTTTCTTTATTTAGTCATCCACCATATCGCGTTACCCCCAGGATTGTAGAACCCCCCCCCCTCAACAATTTTTTTTAAAGCATTAAAAAAACAAACTTAAGAGCGTCGCTCCGGAGCTACTCCATCCTAGGATGCACGCTCCAAATAGCTCAATCACGGGATTTCCAAACTCCGGTATTTTTCCCGTCAAATGGTCATTTTTTAAATTTTTTTTTTAATTCTTTGTTTTCAACAGGGAATAATTTTCTGTAACTTCCTATTGAAAGCAATAGAAAAAAAATATTATTTCCAAATATGCACTAATCTTCTAACAAAATAGTTAGGGCAATAATAAAAGTATCACTAAAGAATTACAGCTTATGTTTATCTTTTTATTATTGATTAACTAACACTAATTAACTGTACGGTGTAAACAAGAAATATTCACATAACACTTCTTATCTTTACGTGTACTGATGTGATAATGTTCATTCCAGTGAGATTATATCTAGCAGACGTCAAAAGTATTTTCTTATTAGTTACTCGGCTTGACTCACCGCCTCCTGTTCAGTGTAGTTCGATAAACAATTTTTGTTCGATTCTGAATGTGTCTGTATTTTATTATTATCGTAACTATCATAGTCAATATCATACTCAATATTATAGTCAATATCAGATAAATGACTAGCGAATCTGACAATAGAAGCATTCAATACTTAAATAATATATTTTAATGTAAAAAAAATACACATATTTAATACTAAAATGTATACTTTATATTTTTATTTACATAAATAGTTAACATTTTGTAAACCATTTACATGAGCTTGTTAGATTATTTGCTTTCATAACGTATTCATTTATACTTATATGTATCATAAGACATTCTTAGTTGTATTTTTTTAAAGATAATTTTACAATACTTTACTATTATAATCGATTAATTTATTCTAATTATAGATAAAAGACTGAATTTATTTCATCGGCACCCTGTTTGTTTTGTATCTCTGGTCTATACTGACCATGTCTGACCGTCCATTAAGTCCGTGTGTCTACCCAGACCGTGTTGAAGATTAGGACCATGTGACTAATGGTTCCCACGTGTACGTCCTTCAGTCAAGGTCACTTTGAAGGGAGATGATGTTTCCGGGGGCGTCATTATCTGGGCTTTGTCTGACAGATTACGATCCCTCGACCCTCTCGACCCCCCCTCTCTTCCTGATCCCGCCAGGTAAGAGCAAGTCACGTCGGATGACGCCCATGATTCTGTGTGTAACCTCTTGCGCCTCTGGTCTGACGTAGAGATTCTCATCCACCACCAACAGCAACAAAAAAAAAATTTCCACAAGTTTTAATCCTGTGGCGTTCACCTTTCAGATCTGAGTGGATCTCTCTTCTCTACCAGATCTCTAAAGTAAACTTTGACCTCTTGCTAGACACACCCCCTTCTCTCGGTCCAGTTCACATACAAAAAACATCACGTAAAATCTAATAAGTAATAGAAAGATCTAAAAGTTTATTCTACATATTTGTTCTTTTTTTATGTTCATTATGAGAAATTGTATAGAAGAAGCGCTCGGTAATTTCCCGCGCAAATCTTTGAAACGATCTTTTGCTGTGTGTCATATGGACTCGACATACGCCAGAGATCAGTCGATGCAACAGGATCTAGGTATTTATCTAATGTCAGTGACTCGTTGGCATACAGTCGCAACAAATTGGAGGCGTCATACTTCAATCACCTCGAGATCAAAGGATCGTTCAATGAATCGCCAATGAATCCAACCCTCCCCAACATCCCCCCGCCCCCAACATAGGGGACACAAAAAAAAGGTCGTGATGTCAATTTTTTTAAAAAAGGACCATCTTTGATGTCACCATGATGAATATGATGGTACACAGAAAGAATTGGAAAGTTAACGAGACCTATTCATGTCGCGGCTGACAGCCATTTGACTTCTAACCTGCCTGGCTGTCAATTCTATGTTCCGTTCACAAAGAGCAGATTTTTAAGTTGAGCTCGCAGTTTTTTTTCCTTGAGAAGTGACCTTTATAGTTTTTTAATACGGAATACAAATATTTATGTCTAGGCCCCATTGATCTCTGAAACTTTGTCTAGGCCCCATTGATCTCTGAAACTTTGTCTAGGCCCCATTGATCTCTGAAACTTTGTCTAGTGTCCCATTGATCTCTGAAACTTTGTCTAGGCCCCATTGATCTCGGAAACTTTGTCTAGTGTCCCACTGATCTCTGAAACTTTGTCTAGGCCCCATTGATCTCTGAAACTTTGTCTAGGCCCCATTGATCTCTGAAACTTTGTCTAGTGTCCCACTGATCTCTGAAACTTTGTCTAGGCCCCATTGATCTCTGAAACTTTGTCTAGGCCCCATTGATCTCTGAAACTTTGTCTAGGCCCCATTGATTTCTAAAACTTTGTCTAGTGTCCCATTGATCTCTGAAACTTTGTCTAGGCCCCATTGATCTCTGAAACTTTGTCTAGGCCCCATTGATCTCTGAAACTTTGTCTATTTTTCCATTGATCTCTGAAACTTTGTCTAGGCCCCATTGATCTCTGAAACTTTGTCTAGTGTCCCATGATCTCTGAAACTTTGTCTAGTGTCCCATTGATCTCTGAAACTTTGTCTAAGCCCCATTGATCTCTGAAACTTTGTCTAGGCCCCAGTGATATCTGAAACTTTGTCTAGACCCCATTGATCTCTGAAACTTTGTCTAGGCCCCACTGATCTCTGAAACTTTGTCTAGTGTCCCACTGATCTCTGAAATTTTGTCTAGTGCCCCAGTGATATCTGAAACTTTGTCTAGGCCCCATTGATCTCTGAAACTTTGTCTAGGCCCCACTGATCTCTGAAACTTTGTCTAGGCCCCACTGATCTCTGAAACTTTGTCTAGGCCCCAGTGATATCTGAAACTTTGTCTAGGCCCCAGTGTTATCTGAAACTTTCTCTAGTGTCCCACTGATCTCTGAAATTTTGTCTAGTGCCCCAGTGATATCTGAAACTTTGTCTAGGCCCCATTGATCTCTGAAACTTTGTCTAGGCCCCATTGATCTCTGAAACTTTGTCTATTTGTCCATTGATCTCTGAAACTTTGTCTAGTGTCCCATTGATCTCTGAAACTTTGTCTAGGCCCCAGTGATATCTGAAACTTTGACTAGGCCCCATTGATCTCTGAAACTTTGTCTAGTGTCCCATTGATATCTGAAACTTTGTCTAGACCCCATTGATCTCTGAAACTTTGTCTAGGCCCCAGTGATATCTGAAACTTTGTCTAGGCCCCAGTGATATCTGAAACTTTGTCTAGGCCCCAGTGTTATCTGAAACTTTGTCTAGTGTCCCATTGATCTCTGAAACTTTGTCTAGTGTCCCACTGATCTCTGAAATTTTGTCTAGTGCCCCGGTGATATCTGAAACTTTGTCTAGGCCCCATTGATCTCTGAAACTTTGTCTAGGCCCCATTGATCTCTGAAACTTTGTCTATTTTTCCATTGATCTCTGAAACTTTGTCTAAGCCCCATTGATCTCTGAAACTTTGTCTAGGCCCCATTGATCTCTGAGAATTTGTCTAGGCCCCAGTGATATCTGAAACTTTGACTAGGCCCCATTGATCTCTGAAACTTTGTCTAGGCCCCAGTGATATCTGAAACTTTGTCTAGACCCCATTGATCTCTGAAACTTTGTCTAGGCCCCACTGATCTCTGAAACTTTGTCTAGTGTCCCACTGATCTCTGAAATTTTGTCTAGTGCCCCAGTGATATCTGAAACTTTGTCTAGGCCCCACTGATCTCTGAAACTTTGTCTAGGCCCCACTGATCTCTGAAACTTTGTCTAGGCCCCAGTGATATCTGAAACTTTGTCTAGGCCCCAGTGATATCTGAAACTTTGTCTAGACCCCATTGATCTCTGAAACTTTGTCTAGGCCACACTGATCTCTGAAACTTTGTCTAGTGTCCCACTGATCTCTGAAATTTTGTCTAGTGCCCCAGTGATATCTGAAACTTTGTCTAGGCCCCATTGATCTCTGAAACTTTGTCTAGGCCCCACTGATCTCTGAAACTTTGTCTAGGCCCCAGTGATATCTGAAACTTTGTCTAGTGCCCCAGTGATGTCTGAAACTTTGTCTATGCCCCACTGATCTCTGAAACTTTGTCTAGGCCCCACTGATATCTGAAACTTTGTCTAGGCCCCAGTGATATCTGAAACTTTGTCTAGGCCCCAGTGTTATCTGAAACTTTGTCTAGTGTCCCATTGATCTCTGAAACTTTGTCTAGTGTCCCACTGATCTCTGAAACTTTGTCTAGGCCCCATTGATCTCTGAAACCTTGTCTAGGTCCCACTGATCTCTGAAACCTTGTCTAGGCCCCACTGATATCTGATTGTAGTAAATTATGCTAAAATTACATGGCACTATATACATATTTGATGAATTTATTGGTACATTAGAATTGATTTGTTTTTAAAGAAATACGTTTTGTGAAAAAATGATACACATTATTATTATAGAATTAGCTTTGAGTCACCTGTTTTTTTTTATTATCTCCCATTGTTGAAGTCTCTTTTTTCACAAAATTAGAAATGTAATTGAGTGATTTCTTTAATTTATTCCAATTGGGGTGGGGGGGGGGCGGGTAATGCATAGTTGATCTTGTTAGGACTGGTGAGAATTACTGACTATCACAGGTCTACACGATTACACTCACTCATAGATAAAGAGAATAATAAGAATGGCATTTTATATGGTGTGCAAATGAGTTTCAAAGAGATTGATTATTGTGTAGAATCGATTCCATACGCTGACCACAACCTAAACTTTTTTTGTGTTTAAGCTACCGCGGAGAGTTTTTTTTTTTAAGTAGCATTAAACATCGTTTGTTGATTTACATTCAGTCAATTTTTTGTTTACATTAAATCAAAGAGATTGTCAACATATACAGAACGCTTGCTGAAGAGCAAACTCTTTTTTGTTACTTCTATCAGAAACATTTCGGTCCTTTACAGAGTGATGGCAGTAGAGCTTTGTATGTAAATAACTACGACATTGGTCAAACATTATGTATAGTTGGACAATGTTGGTACGAACGTGTCATACTTTATGTTAAAGCACGTACGTCTATTTCAAGTCCCAATATAGTGTATTATTTACCCATAGAATAAGTACCAACATAGTTAATTATTTACCTACAGAATAAGTACCAACATAGTTAATTATTTACCTACAGAATAAGTACCAACATAGTTAATTATTTACCTACAGAATAAGTACCAACATAGTTAATTATTTACCTACAGAATAAGTACCAACATAGTTAATTATTTACCTACAGAATAAGTACCAACATAGTTAATTATTTACCTATAGAATAAGTACCAACATAGTTAATTATTTACCTACAGAATAAGTACCAACATAGTTAATTATTTACCTAAAGAATAAGTACCAACATAGTTAATTATTTACCTATAGAATAAGTACCAACATAGTTAATTATTTACCTACAGAATAAGTACCAACATAGTTAATTATTTACCTACAGAATAAGTACCAACATAGTTAATTATTTACCTACAGAATAAGTACCAACATAGTTAATTATTTACCTATAGAATAAGTACCAACATAGTTAATTATTTACCTACAGAATAAGTACCAACATAGTTAATTATTTACCTAAAGAATAAGTACCAACATAGTTAATTATTTACCTATAGAATAAGTACCAACATAGTTAATTATTTACCTACAGAATAAGTACCAACATAGTTAATTATTTACCTACAGAATAAGTACCAACATAGTTAATTATTTACCTATAGAATAAGTACCAACATAGTTAATTATTTACCTATAGAATAAGTACCAACATAGTTAATTATTTACCTATAGAATAAGTACCAACATATTTAATTATTTACCTGTAGAATAAGTACCAACATAGTTAATTATTTACCTATAGAATAAGTACCAAACATAGTTAATTATTTACCTACAGAATAAGTACCAACATAGTTAATTATTTACCTATAGAATAATACGAAGTTATTACCAACCTGCAAGGACTGGGAGTGACCATTGACACCATTGACATAAGTTCTTTCCTAAAAAAAAAAACAACTGAGAACACTTCTCTGCTGCCGAAATAAATCCACGTATTTCAATTGAGTCAATTTGGACATTCAATGAATTACCTTTGCTTGCTATAATCGAAGCTTTTTCAGTGCTATAAGAAATGACTTTATTTTTCAAGAACGTCACCTTCCTCCCGCCGCCAATCGAGGTGTTGCTTTCCATGTTCTCTTGACACAATGCGCAGAACTAGAAAGGGTACTTCGGGGTGTGCACAATGCGCAGAACTAGAAAGGGTACTTCGGGTGTGCACAATGCGCAGAACTAGAAAGGGTACTTCGGGGTGTGCACAATGCGCAGAACTAGAAAGGGTACTGCGGGGTGTGCACAATGCGCAGAACTAGAAAGGGTACTTCGGGGTGTGCACAATGCGCAGAACTAGAAAGGGTACTTCGGGGTGTGCACAATGCGCAGAACTAGAAAGGGTACTTCGGGTGTGCACAATGCGCAGGAATAGAAAGGGGCGCCGAATAAGAGTTGTTAAATATTTTTGCACTTTTCAGAATGTACTCCGCATAGGGTGCTAGCTACGGCCACAGATTATATAATATCCAATCTGTGGCTACGGCTCTGTCCTCGATTATTTATCACGAATTATATGTTTGCCCCCCCCCCAAAAAAAATATCTCAGGAAGTCTATGGCTACAGCCCGTAACAGCTGCACTGTCTAGAATCAGTGCCTTTTTCAACGGGTCATACTGTCTTAACATCACATTATAGACCTCTGAAAAAAAAACTATAGACCTCTGATAAAATTATAGACCTCTGATAAAATTATAGACCTCTGATAAAACTATAGACCTCTGATAAAACTATAGACCTCTGTTAAAACTATAGACCTCTGATAAAACTATAGACCTCTGATAAAAATATAGACCTCTGATAAAACTATAGACCTCTGATAAAACTATAGATCTCTGATAAAACTATAGACCTGTGATAAAACTATAGACCTCTGATAAAACTATAGACCTCTGATAAAACTATAGATCTCTGATAAAATTATAGACTGATAAAATTATAGACCTCTGATAAAATTATAGACCTCTGATAAAATTATAGACCTCTGATTAAATCATAGTTTCCCACGGGCCATCACCAAGCCCGGGCCCAGCCGAGTTATTACATTAAGATGACACTGCCCAGTGGGCGTGGCTGTATGGATATATTCTGTGAGTCTGTGATTTGGGTGGCAGATAGAAATTGAAAAAAAAGCAAGACTACATCTATCTTGTATTATTATATCTTTCTGTTAACACGTTATCTAACTGTGAACAAATTATCTATCTGTTAACACGTTTTCTAAAT
>JAGDYQ010000082.1:1462327-1479162 GCA_021962125.1 Bulinus truncatus | reverse complement strand
TGTAAGATATGTCGTTTTTTGTTTGTTTTTAACACTGAATTTGTTGTCTTAAGAGGTTTATTTGTAATTAATTTTATAATACCTATGACTTGTGTTAATGTGTCAACTTATTGTCATATTTTCTGTAATACCTAACTGGTTGTTTGGTTCCCGCAAAAAAAGATAATAGCTAATTTGTGCCATACTGCTTTTTCTGAGTGGAATTGTATAACATATTTTATTTTGTCTGCTTTGCGCAGCTGATTACTGTTGATTAATAATGAATCTGAGAGCTTAAATAAAATGTTTGAAATACATCTAAAAATAAAAAACTTTCTTCAAATCTGAGAAATCATCTGAATATTTTAATTAGGAGAAAAAAGAATTTTTTTACAAGTCATAAGTTTAAAAAAAACAGCCCATTTTATTAATTAGTTATAAATCCATAAATATATTTGTGATTGTAGAATTTTGTTTAATTTTCCAGTACTATCCAGGAGTATATGGGAGGAGAACAACTGATGTGAGAGCAACAACCAGTTACTAGACAGCTCAGTTATCAGCAAGTTTAACAGCTGTTGCATTGCTCTGTACTAGTGGACAATCATCAATGATCAAAACTTGTTATTTTTAGATGTACATTTTTATGTTATACTTTTTTAACCTCTAAAAGCTTGTAATTATAATAATTTTATTACCATTGATCTTTCATCACAAAAGGCAACTGCCTTGAGCTGTATATTCTGCATTGGAAAATTCTTGTATTTTTTTCTAAAACCTTTTTTTTTGTTGCTAAGGTGTAATTAGCTTTTGGATTCTTGCACCTGGATTAAAAATCAACTGAATCATAAATTGATCAAAAGCCTTATAAATACATGTGCATGTACTACCTCTGAAGAGTTTTTGAAAAAAAAAAATAACTGGCTTTTTGACTCAAACTTTACATAAACATTATTTTTTAAATTTGTATGTTCTGTACTCATAAGCCTGATTCCTAAGCTGCTTAGAATTATTTCTTATTTATTTTATTTTAATCTGCAAAAAGATATAATTAAGCCTATGAATATTTTACTTTGATTCACATGCTTTAATTTATATTTGTCATTATCTGTTATAATTTATTTTATTAAATAATCATCCATGATGCTGTAAAAAAAACTTTTTCTCTAAATCAAAAGAGATTATGATCAAGTTTTTTTGTTTTTCATTTCATGTTTATGTTTTGGATGTTGAGAAAAATATCTTGTTGAATTGATGTACATGTATATGTTTCTTTTTTTATTTTACCATATTTTTTATTTTGTACAGCTTAGCATCCAAAATGTATGTACTTATATTCTTATATTCTCTCCAGTAACACATACTTGTTGTATTATCTAAAACTTAAAAGGTATCGGCTTATAATTTACATATTAGCTTGATAATTAAAAGGTATGTATTTGTCATTGTTATTTTTTAACACTTTTAAAAATGGTAATTTCCTCGCTATTTTTTGTTTTATTTCCATTAATACTTTCCTAGAAAAAAAAATACTCTAAGGGTTCACACTTATACTCGGTATACAAAAAAAGCTTATAATTATTATAATTAAGAGGATATATATATACATGTATTTGTTTTGTTTCTTTTTTAAACTCTTTTTTAAAACATTAATATCTTTTTTTTTATTCCATTTTAATACCTTCCTATTAACACCTCCCTACTTAGAAAAAAAGGATTCGTTGATATTAATTTTTTTTAATGTATTTAATACTAAGTGGACATGATTTAATTGATTTTTTAATGAAAATTATAGGAGTATTAATAATAATTTGCCTATTCTTTTTTTTTTTTACCTAAGATTGTGTGTATAATTGTCTTTGGAATAAAATTTTTATTTTTTTGTGTTCAACATTATAGACCTATTATAGACCTACTTAAACAAAATGGCTTGAGCTTTCTGTTTGTAATTTTTGTGTGTGATTTTGGTAAGTTGTATGCCCACAGCTTAAAGGAAGCAATGGTTGAGAGATATAAAAAAAAATTGATATGAAAAAAATCTGTTATTTAAAACAATTTTTAAACATGTTCAAATTGCCGAAATGTTAATGATATATGTACTCTTAAGTTGATTATTTTCTGTAAGTAATTTTTGCTTTGAAAAAGGGTAAATGTACTCTTAAGTTGATTATTTTCTGTAAGTAATTTTTGCTTTGAAAAAGGGTAAATGTACAAATGAAATATTCAATATACATCTTTCAGTCTTTTGCTGAAAATGTCAATTAAGAGGATAAAATTATTGCCCTTGCAATCTGGTGTCTTAAAATAAATGTTATGAAAAGGTATTGGGATAAACAGGAGAAAATTATTAAAATCATTGCTTATAATGCTAATGTTTTGCAGCTAGTTTATTAAAATTTTGATTAAAATTTAATAATATTCGCTTTCTGCAACCTGTTATATTCTCTCATAAAACCTTTTTTTTAATATTCCTTTGTGTCAATTACATTTTATAATTAACAAATGACATAAACAATCATTAGAAATAATTTTGAGAAATTACTTTTCATTTTTACTGTATATGTATATTTTAACTAAAAATGTGAACTGACCAAGTTGTATTCATATTCTACTCAGCATTTTTCAAACTTTTTATACCATATCATTAAAAGTCCTGAATAAAAATGACTTATTCAACTTAAAATTATCTAGGTAACTGGTTATATTTAAATTATTCATTCAAAGAAAATGTTATTTACATGGATAAATCTTATTATATTGACTGTAACTTTGTTCAAATGTTATGCTCACAATTTATAATGTATTCCATACAATGATCTTGGTAAAACAAAATTTATTAACAAAGTATTGTTAGAAATGTTTTCTGTTTTGAAGAGTGTCACGTGATGCATTTCTCGATTCTTATACCAAACACCATTTGAGAGATGGGGCTCATTAGGGTAAAGAAACTGGTTTATTATGTGGCCAGTATTACTGTGTTAAATTCACTGTCCAATGTACATTAAGTACTATCTAGTTATAATTAGTAGATTAATATATAGACTGATACCATTTATTTCTAGAAAGAAGTTACAGTGGGAAAATAAATACGGAAATACAAAGTTTGTAAAAATGTGCAAATTTTTAGTCTTATGCTTTTGCGCAAAGTACATTTTACTTGGCAATGCTTATAACATTTGACATTGTTTCTCTCATCATATAAATCAAAGCAGTGCTTATTAAAGATGTTTGCGTCTGCTTTTAGAATGATGGCTTGGATGTGAATTGTGTGGACAGTGTTACTACCTTAAATCCACAGTGCAATTATCACAATTAGTTCTGTTTGTTTATGTAATATGTGTAATTATCATACGTTTTATCAAGCAGGGCATACTTGATAATATACTTAACAGGGTAAAAAAAATTGTCACTTTTTAGTATGTGGACAAATAGAAATACAAACATACAGTAAAACTGACATCGTTCTGTTTACAGATTATTGCAAGGAAATGTCTCTGTACCCTATATCAACTCGTTGTGATCACACTTTGCATCACATGCCAAATATGGGTGCATAAATTTACATTTATAGAGATGTCTAATTTTGAGATATAATATATATCCATTATGTGGAGTTGTTTTGATAACACTACTGAATAAAACATTTAAAAAAAACTTTAGCTTGTAAGGCTGAAATGTCAAGATTTTGATGTTTTTTATTTTTTAAAATTTCTTTGAATTAATAGTCTGCATTAATTAATTTTGAGCTTTTTAGTTGTATTCTGCTGAATTATTATTATATTTTCAGCTGTTATTAAATGTAAATATTTCTAAAACCATCACTAGTTTTGTTAAAAATTATTGGTGGATTTTATTTTTGTACCTGTGAAAATCAGCAGGAAGTTTAATGGTAGTTTTTTATCTTTTTTAATGTGAACATTGGCTGGGTGCGACTGGCCAAAGTCGAAGTGCCAATAGGGAAAGTATCATGTGAATGAGATAACATCAATTACAGACTTTTTGAACATTAAAGCAAAATATATTTACAGCAACCAGTGTGTCCAACATCTTTTTATTAAATTTGAACAGATTTAGTTGAGATTTGTAGTTCTTATGACACTAATTGATATAATTAATACGTATTTGTTTTTCTTTGTTATCCATATAATATTGAGCTTGTTTTTTGTTTTATTTTTTCTATGTTACTGAGTTAAAAATATCACAAATGATAAATTATCCTTCTCTGTGACCATTAATTGCAACAAGATGAACTTTTGTGACATAGAAAAACATTAAGGCAAGATAATTATTTGAAACAGATTGACCGCTGGGTGTGGCCGTTCAATAACGGAATACATGTATAGGCTTCATTTCTTACACTAATTTTATAGCTGTTTTTTTTTTCATTAGAATATTATTTAAATTTGATCATTGGCTCTTTAATTTGTACAATATATTATGGAAAATAGGCCAGTGTATCAAGAATTGTTCTTCCCCTTTTAGTAATCTTGGTAGTCTTAATATACTTTCATGCAAAGAAAAAAAAAAGCCGCATTTGAACAATGTGAAAGCATAATAAATAGATTTTTTTAAAAAAGTTTTATTAAAGCACTTTCATAACAAGAAATTTCTTAGAAACAGCATTGAAATTATGTCTAACAATAGTGAGATTGAAGTTATTATACTATAAATAATCTCAGAGACAATGTTCTGATTGTTGGACTTTATAATTTATTTGCAGCAAACCAACATAAAGTGATGATTATATTATCTTACACGAACCATTAAGTCCATCAAGGCTTCGCACCAGCGAATGTTAAGATAAACTTGGTATAGCTATTAGTGTAGTTGAAAACTTTTATTGTGATAATCATGAAAAGTAACACATAATGTTCAGAAGATTATTTTTTTTAAAGCAATTAAGTGTTCAACTTAACATCATCCACTCTTAAATCATAAATTCAACTACAAACTATTTGGACAGATTTTTTTTTGCGCATAGTTTCAATTGGTTATCATAAATACTGACGTTAAAACATAAATGAATGACCTCTAGTTCTTATATTTAAAATTCTACCTTAGAGAATGAAGATTAATGAAGATTTTTGTTGTAGGTTTAAAAAAAATTTCCCATAAATGACTCTGATCAAGAACCTGTGTCATATTTAACACATTTTTATTAGTGATGAATTGGATGTGTCCATCAAAAACATAAGAATTATGACATGACCACATACAATGTATTGCTACCTTTTACACAATAAAAAGTAACAGGAATAAACATGTAAAAGCCAAATATACCACTGGCACACGCAGAAATATGTTTATGCTGAAATGGTCTATCCCTTTTGATCTCTTTTAGCTCCAGCAGTTTAACATATAATTTATTGGTGTATAAAGTACAACAAAGACATATTATTGAAAAGACCATCATAAAACATTCATCGCAAGAGCAGCTTTCAATTTAGAACGAAATTCAGCTTTGGTGAAGTGCTTAAACTAGGACAATTTAATTTTAAGTGAACAAATTGTTACATACCACGGTACATGAATTTGAATTAATGATAAAACTGACAGGTGAAAACTTAAAAAAGTGTAAGATGTTTTGTACAAATCACACTGCAATAATGCAATTAAATTAATCTTGGAACAATGTGGTAAACTTAGAAATATATCAATGATGATCCAGCTAATCTAAGAAATAAGAGGTTAAAATATTTAAAAAAAAAAAAAAAAACAACTGATAACTGTTTTAAGTCTCATTTATCACTTTGTTTTTTTAAGAGAAGCTTATAAAAAAAATAAAACAGAGATTTTTTTCATCAAATAAAAATTAATATTTGTATAAAAGTTGTATCAAGTAATGGATAGTGTAGCTTTCACTAGTAAAGAAAACCTCCAAACAGTCAAACATTAACTAACTAAATTGTATTAAATGTAATGAAGTAGACTCCCGAAAAATTCCCTCTCATCCACTTGTCTATTTCACTGTAGTAGAAAGACAAGAATGATGGGAAATGTACTTTAACTAAATGTGAAACCTTTCTTTTATTCAGCAAAAAAAAAATCATTTGAATTGTAAGTAAATATATCATACATTATATTACTAAGCTCTTCTGTAAAAAAAAAAAAGAAAGTGTCTCAGATTGGCAAATAACATTAAACAACTTCTGCTGACCTATTGACAGCATTATATTTTAATCCCACGACTGTCTCCATTCAAACCCCAAACAAAATTTAAGCATTTGAAAAAATTTTTTCTTAATACATATAAAAGTATGTAATCAGTTTAATTGTTTAACAAGAGAAGTCAACACATATATAAGACACAACTTAAAAACACAGATTAAGATCTTAGAATAATGATTTTTATATCATTTTCCCAAATTTCAAATGAAATTATAAAAAAAAATGTTTTTACTTAAAAAAATAAAGTCAATGTACATGCGCTGAGTTAAAAACATCGGTGTATTATCATTTCATCAATAAAAAAAAGTACAGGAAGTCAGGTAGAAATTAAATGTTGTCCATATTAATGTGCAGATATTTTAATATGCGAGACAATTTTCCAGTGTTTGTACATTTTTTTTTTAATTCTATGAATATCCATAATGTGTTTCACAGCTTATTTATCATTAATATTTTTTTTCTTAAATAAAAAAATAATGTACCGGGTACTTAAAAGAATTATGGAAAAAAAAAGGTGCAATTTTTGTTTAAAACTAAATAAAAAAGTAAAAAATATTTTTTTTCTCTTTATAAAATTAATTTAAAAAAATAATACAAAAGCGGTTGTGCCATGTGGATCTTGATAAGTACTTTAAAAGAAAGAGATATTCCTAAAATTTAACTATTTACAGCGTAAAAAAACCTGTCTTAAAATTTATTGTGGTAATCAGAAAAAAATGCCAGATCATAGTTCATACATAAGTAAAAACTAGGACTTGTCAACCAATAAATATTAAACCTTTCATCATATGCTCATACACTTTGGTCCCTGGCCACATAAACAATGATTATATATTACCAATACAATCATTTTAGAAAAAAAAAGAAGGGAAAAGTTTAGCAGTGTGAAATCATATTATGCATTTCAAGTCTCTATGAAACAAAAAAAAATAAAAATAAAACAATTAAAATATACTTTTAACATTAGACATGTTGCTTAAAATATTTGCCTTTTGTAAAATGTCTTTAAAAAAAAAAAAAAACTGTCTGAGCATCCTAAATCTTAATGGAAAGGATTACTTGTGGGTATAGCTGTACAGCATAATGAGACATGTCGTTTAGGTTTAGGCCTTATCATGGGAAGACAAATTTGAGAACCCTCATTTCTAACATTTTCAACAAACCACATTCCACACTGTGACAAACATATGTGTTTAACAACAGACAGAAATATTCTCTAGCACTAATTTGTTTATACAAATTATTTATCTAAATAAATAAATAATAAAACTATTAAAGAGCAATCTTTGACCCAAAAAAAACAACAACATAAAAACACTGCTTTAAGCTAAAAAGATTGTTTTTCCGTCTCTTGTGGTTTAATTCTAAATGACTTAATTATTTCAGTTAAAAGCAAGGCGCATGTGAAACATAAGTAAAACAGTTTTTATTCAACAGTATTTCAGAAAATCATCACAGTCTAAAAAAAAAAAAAAGTTCTATATATATATTATTTTTTTTAAGCTTAAATTTTCATGAAAAAGATAGAGCAATCACAAAATCTGGGCGAACGTATCCAATGTTTACGGAAGAAAAAAAAAACATTTTATGACAGCTTATGATTTATATACAAGAACAAGCTATTATGTAGCTGGACACTGAGGCTTATTGTGGGATGTACAGTCTTATGGTGTAAAAAGTTATGTACAATAACTTTGAAGCAAGAAATCAATATTTACATACATCAGAAACACTTATATACATATACCTATTAAATATATTTATAAAAAGTTCATTGACAGCAATGCATGCTTTGATCACATTGAAAAAGATAATAGATCTTTCTGCTCCTAATGAAGCATCAATTAAAAAAATCTTTACTCAGCGAAATTCAGCAATTTATTTCTAATATTTCGGCAAAATTCAAACATTTAATATGAACAGACACTCTCTCTTTCTCACCACAGTAAAGCAGCCTCAGCTGGATTTGCAAATGGAAAAAAAAAAGATTTTATCATATACGAGAGATTTTAAAAGCTTTTACCCTTTTTCATTTATTCTTTTTTTTTATAATACTAAAAAGGTTTAAATTGAAAAAAAAAAAACAATACAATCATACTGTATGTTAAATAAATGTAACAATAAAATAATAAAAAACCAAGTGTTCAAAAAAGGTTTTCAGACAAATTTTAAAATTGGCTACTGTATGTAACTATATAAAAAAAGACATAAAAATTGCCACAGAAATATTTAACGAAAAACATATATTATGACTTTTTTTTTCCTCAGCCACTTGGAATCAGCAAATAAGAACAACATCTTAACTCATTCCCTACCGCACACATTTCCCTACCGATACTATGACTTTTCTAAGCTAACCTTTCCCACTGCACCGCCACATTGATGAAATCTATTTAACCAAACATAGGTTTTCTAATATCAGCTTCAACAGAAGATACGATAATTAGTAAAAAGATAGCTATTATAACAAAATTAGCTCAGGTTTGATCATACTGATTATAATTGATAGCAATGAAATTACAAAACCTTCAATCATCAATATAATTTTACAAATCAATAACAATAGCATGAACTCAATACTATTCAACAATGCACCGTAAAGGTAACATGAGAAATTGGGAACAAAATTTTCAAATGAATTGAATGCAACATAAAAAATTTACAATAAAGAGATCTAAAACAAATTTAAAAATAGACCTGCTACAGCCCAATGGCCCTTACCTGAAGGGGGAAAAAAAAATTGGTGCATAAACACTTGAAAAATATTAAATCCTAATCATTTGTTTTAATAATTTTTCTATAAAAGAAAGCAACAGACATTCTAAATATAAAAAACGGAAAATTGACACGATTCTTATTAAATTAATTTGCATTTTAGCTTTACTATAAAGCAGTCTGTCTTTTTAAGGTGGGAAAAAAACTTGTAACGCTAAATGTGTTTCATGGCAGGGAATGAGTTAACAGTAAAATTCACCACCCACAAACTAGAGTTAACAATAACAACATCTCAACAAATAACAAACTGGTTTATATAAAAATATTTTGTAATATAATTTACCACCAAGTATTTAAAAAATAAAAAAACTTTTCATACAGGCTACAAGTTTAAAAAAAAAAAATAATCTTGATATAAAATTAAAACTTGAAGAATTTAACTGCTAAAGGAAGATATCATGAAACTTAATATTTTCTCATAAGTAGCAATCCACAACTTAACATTTGACAAGTATAAACTGGGTATAAATGTATCACCTATCCTGGTAAACAAAAAGTAATATTTTCACTATCGTGGCATTTTGTGTACATTGGGCTGAGAAGTTTACTTGCATTCTTTAACATAATTTTTAGGAAAAAACCCTGTTCTTCCATTGACTTCTCCTTCCCACCAGTTGGGATCACTTTTAGCCAAAAGTCTAATAATGTCACCTTTCTTCAATGCAAGCTCTTCTTGGTTATTTGGAGTAAAATCATACATAGCTTCATACATCTGAATTAAAAAAAAGTGTTATGTAAATACTCATTGCATGTTTTTTTTCCTTATCAATAAATTTTCAAAACTTTAAAAAGACATTAAATACCTAGATTATGATTAGTTAAAATAAGAAAAAAAAAATTTACCTCTTGCTTGATGTCTCTCAAATAAATGATTTTCCTTGGATCCCCTGATACATTTTCTGAACGGTATCGTTCAACAAGTTGATTAATGGACATAAAGACGGAATTTGGCCATATGTAAAATTTATTATTAGAATCTGTTAGGATTTTGAAGTGCTGCACTGTGTCTTCATGCCTGAAAGTCAAATATTTCAAGTAGAACAAACTGTTAGACAATAAACGACTTTGAATTAGCTATATCAATATAATATCGCATTATTAGAAGTTTTTTTTTCATTTTAAGAAAGTATATTATTTAAATTTCAAAATTATTTCTACCAGAAAAACTTTTAACATTTCTTGACAGGAAATATTTTTTAGATGTTATAAATATCAGCTTATGAAACAAATGTTAATACTGTCAGGAATTTGGACACATATAAAATATACAAAAATATACAAACAGTCTAAAATGCCCTTACTTAACTGACAGAGCAAAGCCATTTCTGTCTGATTCACTTTTTCTGATGATGAAGGCACCATCTCCATGTAAGTGAGAACCACTTGCACTTTTCTGTAGGAGGAATCTTTCTGCTTCATTTCTAGTCATAGGCTCTCTATACCAGCTGCAATCATAAATAAGAATTTAAAAAAAAAATTCAACTTAGTTTGAAAATGATCTGTGTACAAACATATCTGTATACATTTAAAAAAAAAATCATTTTCACATTTCATTAAAGGGATAATTTTATTTGTTCATTTATTTCAACTATAAAGCACATTTTTTTTTTGTTTGGTAAAAAAAAAAAAAGAATGAATGATTTTATCAAGCAAATTTCCGAAACTACTGTGATAGCTCTTTATCAAAACTTATAAATGGAAATATTGAACTATATCTCAAATAAATTTATCAGGGAAAAAATATAAATAAATATGATAATTTAACCTTCTAAAAAATTGTAAAGACTACTAAAAATATAGAAACTGACAAAAATGCACGAGAGAAATGAAATATTGTCTAAACTTGACCATATCCTGTTAGTATTAGTACAGCATTAAATGTTAATCGTCAAACTTACTCATGTGGTTCCATTTTGATATACGAAGCAGGGATATAGCCTGAATGCATCCCCATAATTGCTCTGTACCAACCAGAGTCTTCATTATTCATCACCTGTAAAGATTAAATTTGCAAAATGTCACATTTAAATATGTAACGATATTTTTGTCAAATGAAAACTAGCTTAAAGGGGTATCTTAATATGCTACTGATATCAATCAATATATAAATTATGTGTTTCTTCATGTTTAGCAAAGTTTTAGGCATTGTCACTCATTGTGCATAAAAGTTTATTTTGCCAAATATAGAATTAAAGCAAAAAAACTTCCGTTTCACTAAATCAATTTACTGCTTCGATGAAATATCTTCTACGTTCCTGATTTTCTAGTTCTAACATTTAGTATTTTAAATTGTAAGATATTTAAGCGAAAGGTCAGTTGCACTAAAAAGCATCATAAAAAAGTCAGTTTGGATGGCTAAAATGTTATTTTTATAAGACCGTCAAACTGGAATTCACTCTGCAAGTTTTCTTAATTAAAAGATGCCCTTTTAATAATTAAAAATAAGTATCTCTAAACTGTATGTCTGTAGTCTGAAGATTCAGTGGAATCTTCAACTTCAGCCTCTATGTAAATTTGTTGAATGTGTAGCTTATGCTTTACAGTTAATAACTGTGTCAGGTTTTTGCATATGATTACTTTAAATGTTCATAGAAGTAGGCCATGGCATGTTGACTTTTTAACAATTATATACTTTAATGGATAATAATTTGTTGAGGCATGGTATTAATCTATTATTAAGTATTATTGATACATATTGACTATACCTTACAATTAAAACACAGTAATAAAAAAAAGTAATAATGAGTGACATTAAAGTAATATATAAAGATGTCCACATTTCTCCTAATACTGTCAATTATTTTTTAATTAGGCACTAACTATGTATTTAATCAACCAGGAAGTTGTTAAGGCTATGGCATGTGTTGTTCTTGTTTATAGCTCAAAACCATCGTACTTGATATTATTTTGTTCTACATGATTATCTATTGATCAATAAAATCTACATTGTAAAATATTTGATGAATCATCTATAGTTTGTTTTTTTCACAATGCTACTTACACATAGTTTATTCCCTTTTCTAAAACTCATTTCATCTGGCTGAGTCGCTTCAAAATCCCACAGCGCTACGGCTTCCATCTTGAATTTTAACTTCGTGACAGAAATAACACTCCAGTTATGTGATTGTTACAAAATGACCTTCTTTCGAGTTTTTTTTTTCAATGAAAGAGGGTGGATGAAGTGTACTCTCTATATTAGAAATAATATAATTTAATTAACCACTAAGTAAAATTAAAAGTCCATATATAAAATTAAATCGCAGTACATATCTCCGAATATATAAGATCAATCAATGTTGATAGACTTGCGATGTTTGACCAAAGGTGTTATATACAGTGTCATCTATTTTTTCCCTCAAACCATTCATTTACTTCCGCAATAAAAATCTCGTTCTAAGCACCGAGCGTGAATCACATTTTTTTTTTCTTTTTGGCCTATATAAGTGGCCTGTAACAACGTATATATTCATTCGTATTAATTTCTGTGTCAGAAATGGTAAATTTTTACCAGTTATTTGAATGGCGTAACCAGCGTTTCTGGTTAACATCTAATATAAGACAAGACAACAATGACATATTTAAAACATGCGTTTATTATTCATTATTATCATATTATTTCTGTTAAAAAATATTTTTATTATTTTAATGGAAACAGAGCGTACTTTTTGCCGCAGTACTACATGCAGGGACATTATTATGGATATGCTAAATAGGAAACTGCCTAAGGCTCACGCTGCTTCCCAGGGCCTTCATTTCTAGGAGTCTGCCTAGAGTCCCCACAGCTTTCCAGGGCCTTCACCTCTGGAACATGGAAGTACGTTCCGTCCTCTTACGAGCTTCACGTAAGCTATTTGTATTTTAAAAGTGCCCCTCCCCCACCTTTTCAGATAAAGTCTTGGCATCTTTAGAATATTTATAAAGAGAGAATAATAACGATGTAAATCTAAAGAGTAATCTAGAGATCTTAAACAACGGTCGGCTAACCACTGAACCTGATTGACCACTAAATATTTTAGCTTGATTCCTGCGGACCATTAAAACCATAAGTTTCATACCAGCGGACCATTACATCCATGAGTTTATTTCTGCAGACCACCAAAATCTCGTTCTTATTCACACATACCCAGCCTCGTTGCGTGAAAATTCTACAGCAGGTGGCCAGGCATTCTACAGCAGGGGCCAGGCAATAGCAGGGGGGATCAGTTAATGCATTTTACTAAGTAGAGCAAAAACTCAGAGGGGGCCAGACAAAAAGCAGGGGGGGGGGGACGGCCCCACTGGCTCCCCCGTACGATACCATTAAATTATCATTTTTATTCCTGTATTTTACTTTTATGATCGCTTACCCAGGTGGTTGCTTTTGTCTATTTTCTTCTTTTTGGCGCTGACCAAGTTCAGCGGTCGCCGACTGTTGATTTCTAGGTATAATTGTAACACTATCTCGTTACCCTGAATCAGTCGGAATTGATGTAGTATAGCATTTCTTTAAAATGTCATCTTTTTCAGAATAGGTTAAAATTTCGTAAGGTACATTACTAGTGTATTCACCGTTTCATGACCACCGACCGGCAACCACTTCTCTCCCAGCCCCCAACGTTAGGAAGTAAACACAGCTGATCACTTACGCGACACTTCAGCATGGTTACATCGTGGTCCACAGGCACATGTTATAGAGAATATTCAACATTATTTATGTAACAGTGATGGCTAATACATCGCATAAAACGCACGAATCTTTTTTGTTTAAATACACACTTTCTGCCACAGCAGCAGTAGTGGCAGAATCGGGTATTGTTTATTGTTCTTGTTGTTTATTGTCTTTCTATACTGCTATACTATATTATATATATAGTATATACGGCTATAGTACTACACTTTACTTTTACTTAAATGAAAGGAATGCTTGTGTTGTGAGATTCACCATGGTTTATGACATGTGTACTGGGCTATTTAAAACTAAAATTTATGTGAATTAATGAAAAATTATATGTCAGGGAAAAACAGTGTTAAAGCAGAACACATAGTTTATTCCCTTTTCTAAATGACTTAATGGAACAGGGTTAAGTTGGGTTTACTATATAAAGTAACATTTATCAGTTACTTAAACTCTTGACTAGTTAAAACCACATTTTACAGCATCTTACATTAGTTTGTTAAAAGAGCCAAGTACTTGTCCATTTTTAGAGAAGAGCCATTCTTAGTTGACAGTACATATAGCCAGCCCCGTAGCCAAGGTGGGGCACTGGGGGGCCGTGTCCCCCGCTAGGTGTGGTGCCCCCCGCTTAAAAAAGAGGAAAAAGTAAAGGTGCCCCCTTGCTGGGTATTGGTGCCTCCCTGCTTACTTTGACCTGGCTATGGGCCTGCATATAGCCCTGGGCAGAGAATTTAGTTTATAGCTAGATGACAATAAAATCTCCTATGGCAGGGCCCCAACTAGGACTAAGGCCTTCCCTGTAGTCCATAGGCGTAGATTCCTTTCAGGCCATGAGCATTTCAAATCTGATGCAATATAATCCTGCAATGGTAAATTGTGCATCACTATTAATCATGCATTTGTGTTTCAAAAACATAGAAAGCATTCAAAGTGGTAAAAGGATTCTATTCTACTTATTGTGAGACATCAGGTTCACTTAAAAATTACTTTGGCCAAGGGCTCCCAGAAGAAGCATAAGATAAATGATTATTCTGTATGTTTAGAAAAATAAATTATAAATACACATTTTTTAGGAAGTGGTAGTTTTGAAAACAGACTTTTCAGTTTTCAAATTTCACTTATGCTTATTATTTTATTTATCGTTTTGAGGCGATTCATTAATAGGTACAGAAATTATGGTTGTAGTTGAACTTTTAGAAAAAGATTCAATTAGCCCTTGGGAAAAATCCTATTTGTCAACTTTTTAATGTCCAAATAAGCATGAAAATAATATGAACTTAATATTTTCATTTCCATATAATTTATGGCAGATTTTTTTCTTAATACATTTAATTTCAGTTACATATCCACTTGATTTAACTAAAACAAGACTACAGATTCAAGGTGAATTAGGTCATCATTCAGTAACTCAACAAAGAGGAATGATTGCAACAGCTGTGGGAATAGGTAATTTTGAAAATCAATCTCACAACTCTCACAATTTCTTTCATTTACTTTCAAGAGGGATAATTAATTATGCATTTATTAAAAGATTTACAGGGGTGTTCACAATTGTGAAATTGATGTATTTTTTCTCTCACAGTGTCAATTTAATCACAGTTTGTAGGCCCTTTTTTAAAATCATATTTAATTACTTTTTTATTTATTTATTCCTTTAGCTCGAGAGGAAGGCTTGAGAAAATTATGGCAAGGTGTAACGCCAGCGCTGTATCGGCACATAGGTATGTTCATTTTATAATGAACCCAAAGTGTTCTAATGAAGACTGCGATTTGCACAGATTGTTATATAAATGAACCGTTCATTAATGTTCTATGGAGTTAGTTCTTCAGTTTCAAATACACAATTTACTTTCAATTCCTTTTTTTTTTCCTTAGGCTGGAAAAGTGTTTCTTTTTTTATTAACCTCTTAAGCTTTTACAATGCCACTTTAATAATGATTAGCCAAGATGCCTGCTACAGACGACAAAATAGTCAAAACATATTTATGAAAGCTACATTTTAAATCGAAATAAATATTTGTTTTTTTATTTTCATGTAAAAAATAAATTTGACTTATACAACGAAATGTCACATATACTTGTAAAGATTGTTGGTCCAACAGGCAAAGTTTACTGCAGTTTCTCTTGTTATTTACCCTGACCCTATCTACAACATTGTTGTCATAATAATAACAAGTTTATTGAAGAAGTCGTAAAACAAACATTTTTCAACAAATTTTAAATAACTGTGTCATCAGCAATCTCTTTTTGACAGATGCTAAGAAAGGAAAGCAGTTTTGTTTTTACAAAGCAAATTTTTTTATATAATACTAATGAGCTATTTAAAATACTTAGAGCAAGTGCACAAAATGGAATTGATAGTGAACGTTCACTTGCAGTGGCTGATTGAACACACTTTTGATTTTTACATTTTAAAATGCCTGCAATTCTTTAAGCAAGGAGAATGTCAATATAAAACTTCTTTCAAATTAATTTTTTTTTTTCTAAAGAATATAATGGTTACACTTTTAAAGTTTTAAACTAGAGCAGGTGAAAGAACATAAACTCAAACTTTATTTATACTGCGTTGAAGGATTAGTAAATTATGACAAAATTCAAATCCTCATTATTGCCAATAAATAGGGCAATCATCCCTTTATAAAACATCTCATTATAAGCTTTTATTTAACTCCATCAATTTTTTCCAGGGATTGTCGGCTTATATTATACAACTGTAGTGGTTTTGTGGTCATTTCCTTTTATTTTTATGGCCATCATAGTTTTAATTTGTTAAAAGGATGTTCAAAAAAATTACCTGTCATTGGCTTTCTCACAGGCTTCTACATGTGGGACATATTACCCTCAGAAAAAAATCAATTATATTCTTGAATATTTTGACAAAAATATTCCCACTGTGAAAAATACAGGTTAATTAAATGTTAACTGGTTTGATTGAGCAACAGAAAAATTTCCTAAAATTAAATATGCCTTTATTTATAAGATATCACAAAGGAAATGCTGTTTAGAATGTTACAATTAAATTAGCATTCATTTCAATAATAGATGTTTATGAATGAACATTTAAATAATTATATCAAGATATCTATACTTTTTAAATTAAAAAAAAGCAGATTTTATTTTAAAACTCAATGACAGTAATAAAATAAATATTTAATAATTATTTTATTATTGTAATTATTTTTTTCTGCATGACAGTAACATATATTTATCAATATAATTTGTTTTTGTTTACAGCCTTATTAAATAAATTCTTGTTTTT
>JAGDYQ010000082.1:1362379-1461827 GCA_021962125.1 Bulinus truncatus | reverse complement strand
ACATTTAAAGTAATCATATGCAAAATCCTGACACAGTTTTTAACTGTAAAGTATAAGCCACACATTCAACAAATTTACATAGAGGCTGAAGTTGAAGATTCCACTGAATCTTCAGACTACAGACATACAGTTTAGAGATACTTACTTTTAATTATTAAAAGGGCATCTTTTAATTAAGAAAACTTGCAGAATGAATTCCAGTTTGACGGTCTTATAAAAATAACATTTTAGCCATCCAAACTGACTTTTTTATGATGCTTTTTTAGTGCAACTGACCTTCAGCGAAATATCTTACAATTTAAACTCATAGAGTAAAATACTAAAATGTTAGAACTAGAAAATCAGGAACGTAGAAGATATTTCATCTAAGCAGTAAATTGATTTAGTGAAACGGGAAGTTTTTTTGCTTTAATTCTATATTTGGCAAAATAAACTTTTATGCACAATGAGTGACAATGCCTAAAACTTTGCTAAACATGAAGAAACACATAATTTATATATTGATTGATATCAGTAGCATATTAAGATACCCCTTTAAGCTAGTTTTCATTTGACAAAAATATCCACATATTTAAATGTGACATTTTGCAAATTTAATCTTTGCAGGTGATGAATAATGAAGACTCTGGTTGGTACAGAGCAATTATGGGATGCATTCAGGCTTATATCCCTGCTTCGTATATCAAAATGGAACCACATGAGTAAGTTTGACAATTAACATTTAATGCTGTACTAATACTAACAGGATATGGTCAAGTTTAGACAATATTTCATTTCTCTGGTAAGTATTTGTCAGTTTCATATTTTTAGTAGTCTTTACAATTTTTTAGAAGGTTAAATTATCATATTTATTTATATTTTTTCCCCTGATAAATTTATTTGATATAGTTCAATATTTCCATTTATAAGTTTTGATAAAGAGCTATCACAGTAGTTTCGGAAATTTGCTTGATAAAATCATTCATTCTTTTTTTTTTTACCAAAACAAAAAAATGTGCTTTATAGTTGAAATAAATGAACAAATAAAATTATCCCTTTAATGAAATGTGAAAATGATTTTTTTTTTTTTTAAATGTGTGTACAGATATGTTTGTACACAGATCACTCTCAAACTAAGTCGAATTTTTTTTTTTTAATTCTTATTTATGATTGCAGCTGGTATAGAGAGCCTATGACTAGAAATGAAGCAGAAAGATTCCTCCTACAGAAAAGTGCAAGTGGTTCTCACTTACATGGAGATGGTGCCTTCATCATCAGAAAAAGTGAATCAGACAGAAATGGCTTTGCTCTGTCAGTTAAGTAAGGGCATTTTAGACTGTTTGTATATTTTTCAACAATATTTAATATGTGTCCAAATTCCCTGACAGTATTAACATTTGTTTCATAAGCTGATATTTATAACATCTAAAAAATATTTCCTGTCAAGAAATGTTAAAAGTTTTTCTGGTAGAAATAATTTTGAAATTTAAATAATATACTTTCTTAAAATGAAAAAAAAACTTCTAATAATGCGCGATATTATATTGATATAGCTGATTCAAAGTCGTTTATTGTCTAACAGTTTGTTCTACTTGAAATATTTGACTTTCAGGCATGAAGACACAGTGCAGCACTTCAAAAATCCTAACAGATTCTAATAAATAAATTTTACATATGGCCAAATTCCGTCTTTATGTCCATTAATCAACTTGTTGAACGATACCGTTCAGAAAAATGTATCAGGGGATCCAAGGAAAATCATTTATTTGAGAGACATCAAGCAAGAGGTAAATTTTTTTTTTTCTTATTTTAACTAATCATAATCTAGGTATTTAATGTCTTTTTAAAGTTTTGAAAATTTATTGATAAGAAGAAAAAAAACATGCAATGAGTATTTACATAACACTTTTTTTTAATTCAGATGTATGAAGCTATGTATGATTTTACTCCAAATAACCAAGAAGAGCTTGCATTGAAGAAAGGTGACATTATTAGACTTTTGGCTAAAAGTGATCCCAACTGGTGGGAAGGAGAAGTCAATGGAAGAACAGGGTTTTTTCCTAAAAATTATGTTAAAGAATGCAAGTAAACTTCTCAGCCCAATGTACACAAAATGCCACGATAGTGAAAATATTACTTTTTGTTTACCAGGATAGGTGATACATTTATACCCAGTTTATACTTGTCAAATGTTAAGTTGTGGATTGCTACTTATGAGAAAATATTAAGTTTCATGATATCTTCCTTTAGCAGTTAAATTCTTCAAGTTTTAATTTTATATCAAGATTATTTTTTTATTTTTTTTAAACTTGTAGCCTGTATGAAAAGTTCTTCATTTTTTAAATACTTGGTGGTAAATTATGTTACAAAATATTATCTTTATATAAACCAGTTTGTTATTTGTTGAGATGTTGTTATTGTTAACTCTAGTTTGTGGTTGGTGAATTTTACTGTTAACTCATTCCCTGCTTTGAAACACATTTAGCTTTACAAGTTTTTTTCCACCTTAAAAAGACAGACTGCTTTATAGTAAAGCTAAAATGCAAATTAATTTAATAAGAATCGTGTCAATTTTCCGTTTTTTATATTTAGAATGTCTGTTGCTTTCTTTTATAGAAAAATTATTAAAACAAATGATTAGGATTTAATATTTTTCAAGTGTTTATGCACCAATTTTTTTCCCCCTTTCAGGTAAGGGCCATTGGGCTGTAGCAGGTCTATTTTTAAATTTGTTTTAGATCTCTTTATTGTAAATTTTTTATGTTGCATTCAATTCATTTGAAAATTTTGTTCCCAATTTCTCATGTTACCTTTACGGTGCATTGTTGAATAGTATTGAGTTCATGCTATTGTTATTGATTTGTAAAATTATATTGATGATTGAAGGTTTTGTAATTTCATTGCTATCAATTATAATCAGTATGATCAAACCTGAGCTAATTTTGTTATAATAGCTATCTTTTTACTAATTATCGTATCTTCTGTTGAAGCTGATATTAGAAAACCTATGTTTAGTTAAAATAGATTTCATCAATGTGGCGGTGCAGTGGGAAAGGTTAGCTTAGAAAAGTCATAGTATCGGTAGAAAAAAAATGGTGGGGTAGGGAATGAGTTAAGATGTTGTTCTTATTTGCTGATTCCAAGTGGCTGAGAAAAAAAAAGTCATAATATATGTTTTTCGTTAAATATTTCTATGGCAATTTTTATGTCTTTTTTTATATAGTTACATACAGTAGCCAATTTTAAAATTATGCTGAAAACCGTTTTTAACACTTGGTTTTTTATTATTTTATTGTTACATTTATTTAACATACAGTATGATTGTATTGTTTGGTTTTTTTTTCAATTTAAACCTTTTTAGTATTATAATTCTTTAGTGCTTGCCCCCCCCCCCGCCATACCCCAAAAAGAATAAATGAAAAAGGGTAAAAGCTTTTAAAATCTCTCGTATATGATAAAATCTTTTTTTCCATTTGCAAATCCAGCTGAGGCTGCTTTACTGTGGTGAGAAAGAGAGAGTGTCTGTTCATATTAAATGTTTGAATTTTGTCGAAATATTAGAAATAAATTGCTGAATTTCGCTAAGTAAAGATTTTTTTAATTGATGCTTTATTAGGAGCAGAAAGATCTATTATCTTTTTCAATGTGATCAAAGCATGCATTGCTGTCAATGAACTTTTTATAAATATATTTAATAGGTATATGTATATAAGTGTTTCTGATGTATGTAAATATTGATTTCTTGCTTCAAAGTTATTGTACATAACTTTTTACACCATAAGACTGTACATCCCACAATAATCCTCAGTGTCCAGCTACATAATAGCTTGTTCTTGTATATAAATCATAAGCTGTCATAAAATGTTTTTTTTCTTCCGTAAACATTGGATATGTTCGCCCAGATTTTGTGATTGCTCTATCTTTTTCATGAAAATTTAAGCTTAAAAAAAAAAATTATATATATATATAGAACTTTTTTTTTTTTTAGACTGTGATGATTTTCTGAAATACTGTTGAATAAAAACTGGTTTACTTATGTTTCACATGCGCCTTGCTTTTAACTGAAATAATTAAGTCATTTAGAATTAAACCACAAGAGACGGAAAAACAATCTTTTTAACTTAAACATATAAAGCAGTGTTTTTATGTTGTTTTTTTTTCGGTCAAAGATTGCTCTTTAATAGTTTTATTATTTATTTATTTAGATAAATAATTTTTATAAACAAATTAGTGCTAGAAAATATTTTTGTTTATTGTTAAACATATGTTGGTCACAGTGTGGAATGTGGTTTGTTAAAAATGTTAGAAATGAGGGTTCTCAAATTTGTCTTCCTATGATAAGGCCTAAACATAAACAGCATGTCTCATTATGCTGTACAGCTGTACCCATAAGTAATCCTTTCCATTAAGATTTAGGATGCTCAGTTGTTTTTTTTTAAAGACATTTTACAAAAGCAAATGTTTTAAGCAACATGTTTAATGTTAAAAGTATATTTTAATTATTTTTATTTTGTAATTTGTTTTTTTTTTTTGTTTCTTAGAGACTTAAAATGCATAATATCATTTCACACTACAAAACTTTTCCCTTCTTTTTTTTTCTTAATAAAATGATTGTATTGGTAATATTTAATCATTGTTTATGTGGCCAGGGACCAAAGTGTATGAGCATATGATGAAAGGTTTAATATTTATTGGTTGACAAGTCCTAGTTATTACTTATGTATGAACCATGATCTGGCATTTTTTTTAAGAGTCCTTTCTGATTACCACAATAAATTTTAAGACAGGTTTTTTATGCTGTAAATAGTTAAATTTTAGGAATATCTCTTTCTTTCTAAAGCACTTATCAAGATCCACATGGCACAACCGCTTTTGTATTATTTTTTTAAATTAATTTTATAAAGAGAAAAAAAATATTTTTTACTTTTTTATTTAGTTTTAAACAAAAATTGCACCTTTTTTTTTCCATAATTCTTTCAAGTACCCGGTACATTGTTTTTTATTTAAGAAAAAAATATTAATGATAAATAAGCTGTGAAACACATTATGGATATTCATAGAATTAAAAAAAAATGTACAAACACTGGAAAATTGTCTCGCATATTAAAATATCTGCACATTAATATGGACAACATTTAATTTCTACCTGACTTCCTGTACTTTTTTTTATTGATGAAATGATAATACACCGATGTTTTTAACTCAGCGCATGTACATTGACTTTATTTTTTTAAGTAAAAACATTTTTTTTATAATTTCATTTGAAATTTGGGAAAATGATATAAAAATCATTATTCTAAGATCTTAATCTGTGTTTTTAAGTTGTGTCTTATATATGTGTTGACTTCTCTTGTTAAACAATTAAACTGATTACATACTTTTATATGTATTAAGAAACAAATTTTTCAAATGCTTAAATTTTGTTCTTAATTACATAATGGGGTTTGAATGGAGACAGTGGTGAGACTAAAATATAATGCAGTCAATAGGTCAGCAGAAGTTGTTTAATGTTATTTGCCAATCTGAGACACTTTCTTTCTTTTTTTTTACAGAAGAGCTTAGTAATATAATGTATGATATATTTACTTAAAATTCAAATGATTTTTTTTTTTTGCTGAATAAAAGAAAGGTTTCACATTTAGTTAAAGTACATTTCCCATCTTTCTTGTCTTTCTACTACAGTGAAATAGACAAGTGGATGAGAGGGAATTTTTCGGGAGTCTACTTCATTACATTTAATACAATTTAGTTAGTTAATGTTTGACTGTTTGGAGGTTTTCTTTACTAGTGAAAGCTACACTATCCATTACTTGATACAACTTTTATACAAATATTCATTTTTATTTGATGAAAATAATCTGTTTTATTTTTTTTTATAAGCTTCTCTTAAAAAAACAAAGTGATGAATGAGACTTAAAACAGTTATCAGTTGTTTTTTTTTTTTTTAAATATTTTAACCTCTTATTTCTTAGATTAGCTGGATCATCATTGATATATTTCTAAGTTTACCACATTGTTCCAAGATTAATTTAATTGCATTATTGCAATGTGATTTGTACAAAACATCTTACACTTTTTTAAGTTTTCACCTGTCAGTTTTATCATTAATTCAAATTCATGTACCGTGGTATGTAACAATTTGTTCACTTAAAATTAAATTGTCCTAGTTTAAGCACTTCACCAAAGCTGAATTTCGTTCTAAATTGAAAGCTGCTCTTGCGATGAATGTTTTATGATGGTCTTTTCAATAATATGTCTTTGTTGTACTTTATACACCAATAAATTATATGTTAAACTGCTGGAGCTAAAAGATATCAAAAGGGACAGACCATTTCAGCATAAACATATTTCTGCGTGTGCCAGTGGTATATTTGGCTTTTACATGTTTATTCCTGTTACTTTTTATTGTGTAAAAGGTAGCAATACATTGTATGTGGTCATGTCATAATTCTTGTGTTTTTGATGGACACATCCAATTCATCACTAATAAAAATGTGTTAAATATGACACAGGTTCTTGATCAGAGTCATTTATGGGAAATTTTTTTTAAACCTACAACAAAAAATCTTCATTCTCTAAGGTAGAATTTTAAATATAAGAACTAGAGGTCATTCATTTATGTTTTAACGTCAGTATTTATGATAACCAATTGAAACTATGCGCAAAAAAAAATCTGTCCAAATAGTTTGTAGTTGGATTTATGATTTAAGACTCAGTGGATGATGTTAAGTTGAACACTTAATTGCTTTAAAAAAAATAATCTTCTGAACATTATGTGTTACTTTTCATGATTATCACAATAAAAGTTTTCAACTACACTAATAGCTATACCAAGTTTATCTTAACATTCGCTGGTGCAAAGCCTTGATGGACTTAATGGTTCATGTAAGATAATATAATCATCACTTTATGTTGGTTTGCTGCAAATAAATTATAAAGTCCAACAATCAGAACATTGTCTCTGAGATTATTTATAGTATAATAACTTCAATCTCACTATTGTTAGACATAATTTCAATGCTGTTTCTAAGAAATTTCTTGTTATGAAAGTGCTTTAATAAAACTTTTTTTTAAAAAATCTATTTATTATGCTTTCACATTGTTCAAATGCGGCTTTTTTTTTTTCTTTGCATGAAAGTATATTAAGACTACCAAGATAACTAAAAGGGGAAGAACAATTCTTGATACACTGGCCTATTTTCCATAATATATTGTACATATTAAAGAGCCAATGATCAAATTTAAATAATCTCCTAATGAAAAAAAAACAGCTATAAAATTAGCGTAAGAAATGAAGTCTATACATGTATTCCGTTATTGAACGGCCACACCCAGAGGTCAATCTGTTTCAAATAATTTATCTTGCCTTAATGTTTTTCTATGTCACAAAAGTTCATCTTGTTGCAATTAATGGTCACAGAGAAGGATAATTTATCATTTGTGATATTTTTAACTCAGTAACATAGAAAAAAATAAAACAAAAAAACAAGCTCAATATTATATGGATAACAAAGAAAAACAAATACATATTAATTATATCAATTAGTGTCATAAGAACTACAAATCTCAACTACATCTGTTCAAATTAAATAAAAAGATGTTGGACACACTGTTTGCTGTAAATATATCTTGCTTTAATGTTCAAAAAGTTTGTAATTGATGTTATCTCATTCACACGATACTTTCCCTATTGGCACTTCGACTTTGGCCGGAAGAACTACCATTAAACTTTCTGCTGATTTTCACAGGTACAAAAATAAAATCCACCAATAATTTTTAACAAAACCAGTGATGGTTTTAGAAATATTTACGTTTAATAACAGCTGTAAATATAATAATAATTCAGCAGAATACAACTAAAAAGCTCAAAATTAATTAATGCAGACTATTAATTCAAAGAAATTTTAAAAAATGAAAAAACATCAAAATCTTGACATTTCAGCCTTACAAGCTAAAGTTTTTTTTAAATGTTTTATTCAGTAGTGTTATCAAAACAACTCCACATAATGGATATATATTATATCTCAAAATTAGACATCTCTATAGATGTAAATTTATGCACCCATATTTGGCATGTGATGCAAAGTGTGATCACAACAAGTTGATGTAGGGTACAGAGACATTTCCTTGCAATAATCTGTAAACAGAACGATGTCAGTTTTACTGTATGTTTGTATTTCTATTTGTCCACATACTAAAAAGTGACAATTTTTTTTACCCTGTTAAATATATTATCAAGTATGCCCTGCTTGATAAAACGTATGATAATTACACATATTACATAAACAAACAGAACTAATTGTGATAATTGCACTGTGGATTTAAGGTACGAATACTGTCCACACAATTCACATCCAAGCCATCATTCTAAAAGCAGACGCAAACATCTTTAATAAGCACTGCTTTGATTTATATGATGAGAGAAACAATGTCAAATGTTATAAGCGTTGCCAAGTAAAATGTACTTTGCGCAAAAGCATTAGACTAAAAATGTGCACATTTTTACAAACTTTGTATTTCCGTATTTATTTTCCCACTGTAACTTCTTTCTAGAAATAAATGGTATCAGTCTATATATTAATCTACTAATTATAACTAGATAGTACTTAATGTACATTGGACAGTGAATTTAACACAGTAATACTGGCCACATAATAAACCAGTTTCTTTACCCTAATGAGCCCCATCTCTCAAATGGTGTTTGGTATAAGGATTGAGAAATGCATCACGTGACACTCTTCAAAACAGAGAACATTTCTAACAATACTTTGTTAATAAATTTTATTTTACCAAGATCATTGTATGGAATACATTATAAATTGTGAGCATAACATTTGAACAAAGTTACAGTCAATATAATAAGATTTATCCATGTAAATAACATTTTCTTTGAATGAATAATTTAAATATAACCAGTTACATAGATAATTTTAAGTTGAATAAGTCATTTTTATTCAGGACTTTTAATGATATGGTATAAAAAGTTAGAAAAATGCTGAGTAGAATATGAATACAACTTTGTCAGCTCACATTTTTAGTTAAAATATACATATACAGTAAAAATGAAAAGTAATTTCTCAAAATTATTTCTAATGATTGTTTATGTCATTTGTTAATTATAAAATGTAATTGACACAAAGGAATATTAAAAAAAGGTTTTATGAGAGAATATAACTGGTTGCAGATAGTGAATATTATTAAATTTTAATCAAAATTTTAATAAACTAGCTGCAAAACATTAGCATTATAAGCAATGATTTTAATAATTTTCTCCTGTTTATCCCAATACCTTTCCATAACATTTATTTTAAGACACCAGATTGCAAGGGCAATAATTTTATCCTCCTAATTGACATTTTCAGCAAAAGACTGAAAGATGTATATTGAATATTTCATTTGTACATTTACCCTTTTTCAAAGCAAAAATTACTTACAGAAAATAATCAACTTAAGAGTACATATATCATTAACATTTCAAAGCAAAAATTACTTACAGAAAATAATCAACTTAAGAGTACATATATCATTAACATTTCAGCAATTTGAACATATTTAAAAATTGTTTTAAATAACAGATTTTTTTCATATCAATTTTTTTTTATATCTCTCAACCATTGCTTCCTTTAAGCTGTGGGCATACAACTTACCAAAATCACACACAAAAATTACAAACAGAAAGCTCAAGCCATTTTGTTTAAGTAGGTCTATAATAGGTCTATAATGTTGAACACAAAAAAAATAAAAATTTTATTCCAAAGACAATTATACACACAATCTTAGGTAAAAAAAAAAAAAAAGTATAGGCATATTATAATTAATACTCCTATAATTTTCATTAAAAAATCAATTAAACCATGTCCACTTATTATTAAATACATTAAAAAAAAATTAATATCAACGAATCCTTTTTTTTCTAAGTAGGGAGGTGTTAATAGGAAGGTATTAAAATGGAATAAAAAAAAAGATATTAATGTTTTAAAAAAGTGTTTAAAAAAGAAACAAAACAAATACATGTACATGTATATATATATCCTCTTAATTATAATAATTATAAGCTTTTTTTGTATACCGAGTATAAGCGTGAACCCTTCGAGCATTTTTTTTTCTAGGAAAGTATTAATGGAAATAAAACAAAAAATAGCGAGGAAATTACCATTTTTAAAAGTGTTAAAAAATAACAATGACAAATACATACCTTTTAATTATCAAGCTAATATGTAAACTATAAGCCGATACCTTTTAAGTTTTAGATAATACAACAAGTGTGAGTTACTGGAGAGAATATAAGAATATAAGTACATACATTTTGGTTGCCAAGCTGTACAAAATAAAAAATATGGTAAAAAAAAAAAAAAGAAACATATACATATACATCAATTCAACAAGATATTTTTCTCAACATCCAAAACATAAACATGAAATGAAAAACAAAAAAAAACTTGATCATAATCTCTTTTGATTTAGATAACAAGTTTTTTTTGACAGCATCATGGATGATTATTTAATAAAATAAATTATAACAGATAATATGTCACCAAGACAAATATAAATTTAAGTATGTGAATCAAAGTCAAATATTCATAGGCTTAATTATATCTTTTTGCAGATTAAAATAAAATAAATAAGAAATAATTCTAAGCAGCTTAGGAATCAGGCTTATGAGTACAGAACATACAAATTTAAAAAATAATGTTTATGTAAAGTTTGAGTCAAAAAGAGAGTTATTTTTTTTTTTTTTCAAAAACTCTTCAGAGGTAGTGCATGCACATGTATTTATAAGGCTTTTGATCAATTTATGATTAAGTTGATTTTTAATCCAGGTGCAAGAATCCAAAAAGCTAATTACACCTTAGCAACAAAAAAAAAGGTTTTAGAAAAAAATACAAGAATTTTCCAATGCAGAATGTACAGCTCAAGGCAGTTGCCTTTTGTGATGAAAGATCAATGGTAATAAAATTATTATAATTACAAGCTTTTAGAGGTTAAAAAAAGTATAACATAAAAATGTACATCTAAAAAAATAACAAGTTTTGATCATTGATGATTGTCCACTAGTACAGAGCAATGCAACAGCTGTTAAACTTGCTGATGACTGAGCTGTCTAGTAACTGGTTGTTGCTCTCACATCAGTTGTTCTCCTCCCATATACTCCTGGATAGTACTGGAAAATTAAACAAAATTCTACAATCACAAATATATTTATGGATTTATAACTAATTAATAAAATGGGCTGTTTTTTTTTAAACTTATGACTTGTAAAAAATTCTTTTTTCTCCTAATTAAAATATTCAGATGATTTCTCAGATTTGAAGAAAGTTTTTTTATTTTTAGATGTATTTCAAACATTTTATTTAAGCTCTCAGATTCATTATTAATCAACAGTAATCAGCTGCGCAAAGCAGACAAAATAAAATATGTTATACAATTCCACTCAGAAAAACAATTATGGCACAAATTAGCTGTATCTTTTTTTGCAGAGACAAGCTTTCAGTTAGGTATTACAAAATATGACAATAAGTTGACACATTAACCTAGTCATAGGTATTATAAAAATTGCTCCACAAATAAACCTCTTAAGACAACAAATTCAGTGTTAAAAACAAACAAAAAACGACATGTCTTACAGCTGGTGGCGGTGTTTCATCTGGGAACGTGTGAGGATGGGTAGTCATCAAGAACTGGTAATCAAAGTTGGAAGCACTATGTAAATAAAAAAAAAATAGAGGTTTGGTGATACAAAAAATAATTAAGTCATAATTTAAAACATTAAAATATCCATGTCTATCACGGTAAAATAGTTATTTGAAAAACATGATAGACTATAAAATAACACTGATATCACATAGATTATTTTTAAACTTAGTCTAAGTGTAAGTATTTGTAACATAGTTTTACTGTGTAATTTGAAAACAAATTAAAGCCGTATTTAATTTAGAAATAAAATCACAAATAACAAATGAGAACTTTATTTATATAACATTTTTCAAAAAAAAAAAAAAATATTTTTATTAGAAAGGATTTTATTACAAAAATGTATGATGAACGCTGCTATTTTTATCATCAGAGATTATTACAATTGTTTTCAGTGGACAATTTTAAAACACCATCTGTTGTTAAAAAAAAAAGACAACAATGATTTAAATATTTTTTAATAGTTTTTAATAATTTAGACTTTTAATTCTCATAGTTGAAGCTACAGAAACTATTTAAAATAGATTTTTTTCACCATTCATCAAATAGAGGCGCAGAAGCCATTAATATTTTATACAAGAAACAGTATTCTTCATTCTTACTTTCGATCTACAGATGGACTGAAGAAAGAAAATATTTATTTAGATTCTTTCCTTCTAGTTAAAAAGTCATTGAAAATATTTGATGCTAATGTGAACAAACCTTTTTTAACAGTTGAGGGTTGTTATTGATATTTTTTGTTTAGATATGATTAATGTCCACCTGTGGCAGTATGGGGAATTAAAAATAATAAAAAATTTTTTTAGTCATATACCTTATATACATTATTTCAAAAACATCAATTTTAGGAGAATAATTTTAAAAAATGAGTTGGGCCAATAAATATTTTACTCCTTATAACTTCTTTATGATGATTATTATTTACAATATACATGTATTACATAAATTTGATTTATAATATATTTTATACAGCATTTCATAATTTTCTTAAAAAACTTAAATTGGACAAGGGTATGAAACATGGGTATGACTACAGTTATGATGCCAGGCCTGCATTCGACATTCATCTCAATATGTAGGTTTCAATATCTTTATAATTCAGGGAAGCACTGAAAATATTTATGAGAAGATCTCAAACATGGTGATTTCTACAAATACATTCTTTAAATTGTGGAATCAAATTATATTAAATTCTACACCAAAAAAACTAAATTGCTTAATCACATAAACTTACAAGCTCAAGAGAGTTGCCAGGAAAGGAACTTAATAAATAGAAAAATATCTATAAATTGACATTTGTCATTTCAAATTTTGAAAAAAAATGTATTGTCTCTTTTTCAACCAATAGTTTCTTTAAAATTTACAATACAAGATAAAACAACACAAAAAACAACAGCCTCACTACTAACTGAAATAGTTTTAAATTAAAAAAGAGTGAAAAGAATAACAGGGGTTAAACAGGTTGAACAAATAAATTATGCTCTTGCACAGAGTCAGCTGAATATTAATAATATCGCTTCTCCATTCAGAACATGTATTTCTTTTTTTAAACCCAGTTTTAAATAGTTACTGTGGTTTTAATATAAGATGTTCAGTAAAAAATAGTAAATATTATCACACAATTTGGATGCTTTTTATCACAACATATTGCATTTTAAAAATTTGCAAAACAATCATGACATAAACTTAAAAAAAGGAACCTTTATGACATACCCAAAACCAAAAATAATAGATCTAAACTAAGGGAAATTATTCAAATTACCCCCCAAAAGCAAGCAGTTTTTGAATTGAAGAAAATATTCAAAATAATTTTAAATGAATCTATTTTTGTTAATAAAAAAAGGTAATGCAAAGGTTTTGTGGGTTACAACTAGTAAAAAATAATGCGTCTCAGCAGAACAATTAGCTAACCTGGATGTATGCTGTAGAGAACCTCTTTCAGACCAAGGTCTTGGACTTGAGTGACCAACTGCACCATAGTCTGAATCATACGGTGGGGGCCTTGGTAAAAATGGATCTGTGTCATCAGTGCTGTTGTAGTCTGCTCTTCTGTAGGCATACAAGTAAGTATTTTTTAAGTCAATACATAAAGTTAGACATTAAAGAAAAAATGTACCCCAAAAATTAAATATACTAGTTGGTGGCAAGATGATTCATCTGTAGAGGAAAATTTCAACTTTTTGGGGAGTTGGAATCAGTTCATTTTTACCAGATTTCTGATTTCTTATCTAATAAATTCAATTACAATGTAACATTTTTCTAGCATTCAATTAATTACAAGAAATTTTTAAATCTTAATTTCTATAGAATTTTAAAAACAAATAAAAAGAACAAGTTACATTAACACTTCTAAGTTTGACAAAGAAAAAAAAATCATTTTATTTGGGATTATGATAAATTTCTTATAGAACTAATTTCTGTTACACTGTTATCAGAACTAAAAGAATTTTTTTTTTAATTGTCCGGGCACATAAAAAGTGGTAAAACTATGGCATATGTTGAAATTTTGTGACTCCAAATATTACTTTGATATCATTGACCCTTCAAGTCAGTCTAGTAGAGAGTTTGGTAATAGTGTACTGAATGCTGTAAAGTAAGTCTACATATGATTACAATATGATCATATTATGTATTAAATACAAATTTTATTTTATAAAAAGAGTAGTAGAGATAAGAACTTTCCAATTCACTCAGTAATTGATATTTTTTTTAAGTTATATAATGGACAATTTATTTTAAAAATAATAAATTACAGCTTAATACATACATATATACATACACATATTCTATATTGTTGCACGGATCCCCCTTTTTTATACATAGTATTTCCCCACTTAGCACATAGATCTGTTTAAATGGTTTTTTTTTATATTCTAAAAAAAATATACTGCCAGACTTTTTTACATTCAGGTTTTTACTAATTTCACAAAATGAAACATTTTCTTTAAATAGTTAAAAGTGTTAAAATGTAATATTTTTGTCACCTTCTGTGAGCATATCCTCTCCAAATGCAGGATACTGTTAGTATGACAATAGTAAAGATCAATCCCAGTATACAAAACACTAAAGTCAAAAGAGCAGCAGAGTTTCTGTAGAATCAACAAAGTAAATAGCCCATAGAAAATTATTTAAGCGTTAGTCAAATAAATGCAAATCATTATAGAAAAAGAAAAATCTAATTATGTGGTAAAAAAAAAAAGTCAACAATATTATGTAGAAAAGATCTAAAAAGAAAAAAAAAATGATCATACATTGTGTCAACACAAACAGCTTCCAGTCCTGCTACATAAAACTGATGCAAGCCGGTACACATTCCAACAGTGCTCAGCAATGTTGATAAATTACCCATGGCGTTGTTCAGGTCTAGTACCATCTCTGACATGGGATTGTTCAACTGGAAAAGAACAGCAAAATTACATTTTTGTTAAATGACAAAATGAAAATTAAAAGTGAGCAAAATATAAATGCTAGAAATATAAGGACAATAAGAGAAAAAATTTACATTTGTAATATTGTAGGGTTTTACCAAACTCTGCACTTCCTCAAGAGCAACAACAGCTTTACTTATCTTAGCTTGTGCTGAGACTATTTGCTGAAAAAGATAAAGTATTCTCCCAACATATACACACTAAATGAAAATTTAGAATAAGAAACTTGAAATTATATCAACTTATAATTCATAAAAGGAATATCAAAAAAATCTTATAAAACAGCATAAGACTTAAACAAAAAGACATTTTTACAAAATAAATCATCTAAAATTTATTATCTTATTAACAGTGAAACAAAAATAATTGACCAAATAACAATTAAATTAATATAAATATAATATAAATATATATTTATACCAACCTCTTGATAAGGCTGAGAAGTATCTAGACATTTTATATAGTCCGATGCTATCTCTGTGAAAGAATTTAATAAATTAATGATTTTATTTATTTTTTAAACCAACATTCAAAATAATTAGACCCTCCACTATTCATCGAAATATGGCAGAAAGGTATGTCAAATACTCAAAGCATAATATGAATGTTGTTATAAAAATTAGACAGAATACATACCTGTTAAAATGGTTTCAAAAGAAAAGGGGAAGGTATAACTTGGAATAAGTCTGGCACTTTATTAGTCAGAGATCAATAATTGTTACTTACTCTGATGAGAGAGATCAACAAGGTTGATGGAGAAAGTATCAGGGTCTACACAGAAATCTCCTAAGCCCTACAGTAAATATTCAAAACAAGTGTTAAAAGGGAAAAATCACATTTTATATTGAAAAAATAAGTACAAAATTTTAAAAAAAAAAAAAACAATTTTAATATTTAAAAAAAGAGTTATTCAATGCTACTTAGAAAAAACGATGTGTTTTTAACAATTATGGTACAAATATTTAAACAAATTTGATTTATCTTTTTCTCAGCTTTTCGTTAGAATTTTTTTTTTAACTGCAATTTTCTAAAACAATTAAATTAATGATTTATTAGTAATCTATTTTAGAGTTTTGCAAATTTATTTTTGTAGCATCAGTTACTATGTTAGTGAGAGTATCAGTGGAAACAAAATGATAATCAAATTTAATAAATAGATGAAAATAGAGTTTAATTTTTTTTCAATATACTGGAGGATAGCGGTTATTTAAACTGTTTCAATTTTAATTCTACATGTATTTTGATAGAAGTATTTAAAAAAAGACAACATTAGTTCTACAGTTATAAGAAATGTGTGCCCAATATAAAATAAACTCTACTAAAATCAACCTCCACCCAAAAGTTTTCACGAGAGATTTTTATTAAGTAAAAAAAGTTTTATTTTAAGTACTTCATATTTAAAGCATTTTCTTTTGAAAAAGCTTCAATGATCATTTCACATAAATATTATTTGATATAAATGCTTTCTTTGCTGACACCCACCACTGATGATCCTAAATAAACACCAGCAGACAACCAAAGAAGCACTGAGCATAAGACTGCAACAACAGCTGACCTGCGCAGAGTAAGAGTGTCAATCAGTTTTTTTTGTCATCAAGTAAAATCATAGATCTAAATAATTATCCAAGTCTAACATGCAGCCGACTGGCCACATGCAGCGCTTTTCTAGAGCACACACATGGCCAGCACAAAGGATACTCTGCAATAAGTCATTTTATTTTTAAATTGTCTTTGTTTACTCTCCATTTATGGTTCTTAGGAAAGAATTAATGAGACCCTCTTAATGATGAGAGGGTAGGGGGCCTCAGAGTCTAACATAACTAGATTAAATGATTTATAAAATATACCATAGGTTAAATGAGATATTAAATCTACTATGTGGTAAAAGAGTTAGTAACTATGGGTTAAATGTGTTACTAAATCTTCCATGTGTTTATTGTGTTTTTAAATACCATGTATTGATCAAAATTAGTGAATTACTCACAAAATAAGCATTGTTCTTGATTTCAATAGCAAACCAAGTGTCATCAAGAAACATATCAATATATACATAGAGTATATCACAATGGTTATCACCCATCTGAAGAAAAAAAAGGAAAAAAATCAATTCTTTTTTTTTTTTGTTGTTTTTTTTTATATTCTAATATATTATCTACACAGCAAGACTATTTTCCTTGAAATTATTAAGAGGCAATACATTTGGGTACTCTATCCTATAGAATGGGTTAAATTTTCAAGAAATTAAAAATGTACTCATAATTGTTTTGTTTTTTTTCCTTTATCAGTTACAAGCATTTTTATCCCAATAAAATGTGCTAAAGTGGAAGAAACTTGATTTGGTCATAGAACCCCTTCCCATCATTATTTGTCAAACTCCAAGTATTTTTGCCATTTTGGCCACCCTGCAAAGCATTCTATAAATAGTAAAAAATGTGGTTTTGGGAAAAAAGTGTATGATCTCATTCTATAAGACAGTGCACCAATACATTCTCCTCCAGACACAACCCATTAGATGTTTCATTGCACTATTTTTTGTCAAAACGTATATATCCCTGAACCAAAAATCATCTAAGGTAAACATTCCCAGAAAAAGTAAAGACTTCACCTGTAGTATTCTATCTGATCAGTTAAATCTGTAGCATTCTGTATTTCCTTTTGATGGTCATCCATGTTGATAGTTCTACAGATGTCTTGAGCAACACTGCTATAATTGCGGATATCTTCTATTAGTTTAATGCCATATTCAGCAACAGTTTTATCTGGTATTTCTGATATAGCTTTTTCTAAATCATGGGACACATTTTGTACATCATTGGCAATGTTTTCTAGGAGTGTTATCTAGAATCAAATATATATGTACATATTTTTTATTTATTTATTCTCACATAAATAATATTTAAGAAAAGAAATTGGGAGAAAAAAAAAGAATTTCAAAAAAACCTACCTTCCCCAAAGCATTTGCTACAGTATTAGATGCATCTATGGCTGCTTGTCTAGCATTATCTATTCCATGATGAACAACTTCATTTTCATAAAGACCGAAACCTATTAGACCCCTAAAGAAAATTAAAATACTTATAGACCATTTGTATGATATTAGAATGATATAACTTTGAATATACTTTAAAAGCAATTTATTGATAAGCATCAAAAGTGATCGTGCAGACTCAACTCAATTGTCTAAAAATCAAAGCACTGGTATCAATTTATGCATAAAATGAGTATGATGATTTAAAAAAAAAAGTTTGTTGGAGAAAAAATATACAGTTAAAAGAGAGGATATATACAGTTAAAGTACCCTATAAAATAAAAATGGCTGATTAAACTGTAGTTTTTTTTTCTGTTTAGGAAAAAAAACTGACTTCAAACTATAACTTGTATAACAATGTGGAATGTGCCCTTTTCCTTTAACAGATTAAGTTTGGATTTGAAGTTATGATTATTTTTTCAAATAATACTTACGCTCCGAAAAATAGCAACAAGCCAGTAGTTATTCTAGAACAAGGTGATGGTCTTCTTTTGACTCTCTCCCTTCCACAACAGCAGCGCACAATGCAGCATAATAAGAAAAGCAGCCAAAAAAAACAGCATGCCGCAACAGGAATCAAACTCCAAAATATTACAGACTGTATTGTACAAGACAATGTTAGAATTAAGTTTAAAAACTGATGAAACTATTGAGAGTTTTAACTAAAACCTTTTCAAATAAATAAACAAAAAAATAATGTTAAAATTTAAGGTAAAATCGCAAGGTATTCTCCCAAGGTAAAGTCACAATAACTTGACTTGTCTTAAGTGTGGTGTATCAATAATATCAAAGACTCTAAAAATATGTAACTTGTGATTTTACCAAGCTAAAAACGTACACTTTCCCCACCTCTATCCCCTTTGACATTTAAAATAAATATAAATGAAACGGGTTATTGTAATTAATACTTTTAATACCTGTCTGTATGAATCATCTGTGGGTTGAAAAGTAGAATTGATTTCATTAAAGTTGAAATCCAAATGAGGAAAACCATGAAAAAATGTAGATACCCATTCTACTGAATATATTACTGAAACATCGGTAGCCATTGCTAGTATATATATTTGATTTTAAATAGAAGCAAAATATTTTAAATATCTAATTGTTCTTTATCGCACTTCGCCATGTTTAGATGATCAAATGACTATTAGTAAACATTGTCATCAAATATCAAGAAGATTGAGATGAAAAAAACCCAAGCATTCTCACTTAACATTTATGATGATGGATTTGGGATTTCGAAGAGTTTTATTCACCTACACTTTTTAATACATAAGGTTTATGTGATTTATAGGACGATTTTATTTTACATTACAACTGAAGCCTATTTAAAAATATGTTTAAATTAAATTATACTGTATTTTTCTTTTTTTTTTTAAGTTCTCCTTTTAAAAAAGTTTCGTATTTTGAGTATTATTTGAATCTAACGCATTTTTTTTGTAGAGTACTCATTACTGTCAACTGTCGGTGTAATTAGACCTACTTTTCTATTCTATAATATTCATTTATATTTATAATTATATTCAATATACATGAACACGTATATATAAGTACATGAATAGTGTGTAATACGACGAGATGATTAGTTGTGATTGGTTCGGCATCTAGAAAAAAGCTCATTTTAAGGGTCATTTTGTGGTTGACTTCACTCAGTAGAAGTTCGAACTCGGAAAGATGTGTAAATGACTTTAAAAAAAAAAGAAGTGAAAACTGACGCCCTCTCTACAGGCCCCCCCCTCTGCGTTTTGTCTGCCCCCCTCTGCTTATTTACTCTACTTAGTAAAATATATTACCTGCCCCCCCTGCTATTGCCTGGCCCCTTCTGTAGAATGCCTAGCCTGGCCCCTGCTGTAGAATTTTCACGCTACGGGGCTGCCTCTCTGAACATTCCCCCACAATTTAGCTTCAAAATAAATACACTTCCAGAATCAACGGGGGCACCTGAAAGTGACCTGGTTGCTTTTCCCAGAGATGGGCCTGCTGTATATATATATATATATATATATATATATATATATGGGTGTGTGTGTATCTCGCGGTGATGTATATTGTATTATACACAGTGGCACCGAGAGCCAACGCGGGCCCCAGGGCAGGACATCATTGCGGGCCCCTTAATAAACAATGAGTCGTGAAAAAATTGACATGGTCGGGGCGGCCGGGCCCCCTTTATGCCCCCTTACAGATGCGAGCCCCCGTGCAATGACCCCCTCTGCCCCCCTCGGCGGCCCTGATTATACAGAAACAAAGTGCATTAAAAAAAAAAAACAAGCTTTGCAATTTTTTTTTTCCAACAACTTATAAAGCTAGATTATGCTAATAGTAGGTAAAATTTAAAGCAAAAACTGACGTCAGCTCTTAAAATGATTTGTATAGTCAAGGTGCGAGCACCTTATTTAGCCTCGCCGTGATATAGGTTATACTTATAATACAGCCTTTAGTGCCTTTACAATGTCTCTCCGCACAGCAGCCCCGTAGCCAAGGGGGGGGGGCACTGGGAGGTCATGCCCCCCCCCCGCTTAAAAAGAAGAAAAAGAGGACAAAATAAAGAAAAAGTAACTAAAATGAGAAAGTACCCCCTTGCTGGGTATTGGTGCCCCCCCCCGCTTACTTTGACCTGGCTACGGGCCTGCCGCACAGGGAAACACTTTATCTGCTGCCAGAGTAGGGCGGAAATTTAAGGTGTTCGGTTCCCGGTTACCTTAGATTATGAACAATCCGTATCAAATTTTTCTAGTTCCAAATCTTTCATATTTCGAATATTTTCTTCTTTTATAAACTATAATATGAAATGAATTAATTCCAAAACAAAAAAAAAATTTCAAAATACTTTTTTTTTTTAACCCCGTCTTCACTCGTAGTTAGGCACTGCCGTGTTTATGCTAACTACCTCAGAATCAAAGATTATTCCTTCGATTTCCAAATAGGTTTTGTGTGACTTTTTTTAAAATCTTATCTGGCAAAAAAACCAAAACAACAACGATTAATTAATTGTTATCCTTCCGAGCGATAACTTTGTCACCTGGTGGGGGGGGGGCATCTGTTTTTTTTTTTTTGAATACACTAATACCTCAGAAAAATCGTTTCAATTTCAAAACGTTTAATTTTAGAATCAATTTTTCTCCTTTATAAATTAAATAAAATGGATATACCCTTTTCTGAATCCCAAAAGAAACTTGATATTTTACATTTGTTTTAGCCGTCAGCCGAGTTATGGCGTACTGTATTGGAATGGTTACTGTACTAAGTTGTATATATTATTTAAAAAAGGGGGGGGAGGGGAAGCGTCTACTAAGCTTCGAAAAAAAAGTTGCAAAATTAATACCGGATACTTTCATTGCATAGAGAAGTATAATACAGGGCATATGTATGACCCGATTGCAAAGGGAAATTACTATAAGCAAACACAAAAATAACACACCTGATGATCGATTTTTTCAAAGCATGTTCGCATTCTAAGACTTTATTATATTTAGTTCGGGCTTAAAGTTGTTACTTTGACGGCTTTCGGTTTTCGAAAAAAAAAGGGAGGCATTTTTAAACTCCGCCTCGGGCGACATAAGAAACGTCGTTGGTCTACTCTAAAAATAACAAATCGTTCAATAAGTCAGGCAAAAATGTCTACACTAGGAACGCAAGTGGGGGGGGGGGTCCGCACCAGGCGGAACTTTGTCGGGTGCCGCAGAGTTTCAAATCGTTTATGTTTTGAATATTTTTTTCCCTTTGTAAGCGATTTAAAATGAATCACCCCCCACCCAAATAAATAAATAACACATCTACCAGATCCCAACAAAAACTCGAATGGCAGAGATGTGTCACTCGGTACTTGGCTTGTTTTACCAGGCATTATAGGCCTACTACTTTTTGAAGTACTTGGAGCTTGAGAATTCATAATCTTACTTGCATTTCGAAATAATTTTTTTTTAAAAGTTTGTACTCGTACTCGTACTTGGAACATCTTTGTTGAATGGTAGGAATGTGAAGTACAATACATAAAAGTCCTAACATAATATAATAATGGAATGTCTTATTAATTGACATAGTCCTATGCTTTTCATTTTTAATATACATAGATGTTACTCTTCATAGTGAATGAAATATGCTTTATCAGAATTTCTATACGTTTCAGAGTGTTTCAACAATGTAGGCTATGTAAAGAATCAATGATATCCACATGTATATTTTCCAAAGTGAGCTGATTATAATATTAAATTAATAAGATCATTGACATGTGACCACTGCCACTGGGCTACGTATCAGACACCGGATAGACTTCACCAACGTTTTTTGAAAGACGTTTTTTAATTACAAATTATTATTTTTAAAATTTGACCCAACTTTGACTTAAGCCTATTCAGAAAAAGTAAATCATGAGAATAACTAATATAAGAAAAAAAAAGCTTGAAGTTTATAATAATTAAAAAAAAAAACAACACTGTCAGTTTTTATTTTTTAAGTGCATCGACAGGTTCTCGTAACTATAGCTTGGGTGCTGAACTTAGCAAGGCATCCGTGCGAATCTGTATTGTTGACAATATTGTCATGAGATATGTTATCAATAAACAATAAATGTATTGATTTAAGATAGCGCACATTTGAAATGTATTGCTTATTGCATTTAAGTCGCTTTGACTATTGGTGAGATCAATGAGCAATACTTTGGTATGTTTAGCAATCAATCGAGGCAGACACGAGAAAATCAGCACCTCTGTTTCTCGTGTGCACTATGCCCACTGACGTCACAAAAGCCTTCCCCCCTTACAGTTTAGGTCAACGACTTCCACTTTTGGTGTAGGCCGTACCGATTTGATACTTTAATGCCGCTTTTCTCGTTTATGCATTCGATTTCACATATTTCGGAGCTGCAGCAAACGAAGCTAACATATTAAAACACATTTAATGTGAAAATATAACTGTTGCAGCTCAGGATTATCTGCAAGGATTTCCTTAAAATCTTAATCGGAGAGTTTGATTTGCAGCCACAGGTGGCCATTGCTTTCTAAGTCAAACGTCGGAAGAGAGAATAATGGAGAGAAGTAAGTGTCAAATATGCTAGCTAATGCTTACGTATATCTTTAAACTTGCAAATAATAACTGTTTATTTAATAAAATGCATCATGCAAAGTTATTTTGCTTTGAATATGTCTGCTTTCACGTGCATTTGACTTGAACATTTTATGACGAAACGAGGTCAGACAGTGTTCCAGCTAAATAAAATATTTGGTTATCTCCCTTTTAATTTAAATTAATTTATTTTTTTTTAAGAAAAACTTTATAGAAAGTAAAGGTTTGTGTAAAGAATGCATTATCAAATCTGTTGAAAAGATAAAGAAATATTAAACTTTAGATTAAGATTTTTCTTTTCTTTTTTGTTTGATTTTTTTTTTGTTGAAGATAAAAGCATATTATAATGATATATGATTTATACATACATATTATGATATAATATATGGTATATCTTCAAATTAGGCTATTTTAGTGTTTAATAGCTGTCTAAGCTAAGGCAGTTAGGGGATTCATTTCTTTCTTTTTTATTTTAAACAATTCAATAACTTATAATGAATAAGAAATTAAGTTTAAATTAATTATTATCAGTTTAAACAATTTATTAATATACGAGTACAGTGACTTTCAAAAGTTATGCATTTCTTCAAATTGTGACTTAAAATGTAACAAAATAATAATAATTGTAATAAATACAGTGACTCGATGTACATGTTAAATTTTAACTTCCTTTATCTTCAAATAATACAATTTTATTGGATGGAATGAACCAAACAATTGGTAGTTAAAACGGAAATTTTTTTTTCTGCATACATTTAATTTATACACTTAACTATTCTCAGATAAAAAAATATTTACAACACAGAAACTTGATTTTGCATATGATATAAGCCTTGCGTTAATGTTTTTAAAACTAATTTTGATTGAAAAGGCTATAAGTAAATTCATCATCATCATCATCATTGCCCGTCACTCCTATCGGGGTATGGGCCACCAACTAAAGTTCTCCAGCGACTTCTATCCTGAGCCATTCTCTCCAGCTGCTTCCAGCTGAACCCCATCCTGGTGATGTCCGCTTCAAATTCTCGCCTCCAGGTGTTTCTAGGCCGACCTCTCTTTCTTTTTCCTTGAGGATTCCAACTCAATGATTGCCTAGTGATGTTGCTTGCCGGCTTTCGTAATGTGTGGCCTATCCATCCCCACCTTCTCTTCCTGATCTCCTCTTCAATTGAAGCTTGGCCGGTTCGTTCTAAGAGGCTGGCATTGGTGATGGTGTCAGGCCATCGTATTTGGAGAACTTTCCTAAGGCAGCTGTTGATAAAGGCCTGGACTCTCTTAGTGGTGGTCTTCGTAATCCTCCAGGTCTCAGCTCCATATAATAGGACTGACTTTACATTGGTATTGAACAGGCGAATTTTGGTGTTCAGAGACAGCTCTTTGGAATTCCAGATGTTCTTGAGCTGGATAAAGGCGGCTCTTGCTTTTCCGATCCTTGCTTTGACATCTGCATCTGTTCCACCCTGCTGATCTATGATGCTACCTAGATAAGTAAAGGACTCTACTTCCTCCAGTTTACTTCCGTTTAGGGTCACTGCATTTGTGCTGGTGGAGTTAATTTTCAGGATTTTGGTTTTAGATGTGTGTATGCTAAGGCCGATCTCCTTTGCAGTGGCATTCACAAGATTTGTTTTCTCTTGCATCTGTTGATGGCTATGTGTAAGGAGAGCAAGGTCATCTGCAAAGTCCAGGTCATCCAGCTGTTTTAGCAAAGTCCATTGGATTCCATTTCTTCTTTCCCTGGTGGATTTCTTCATAATCCAGTCTATAGCCAGTAGGAAAAGGAATGGGGAAAGCAAGCATCCTTGTCTGACTCCTGTTCGTACCTGGAAGCTGTCTGTTAGCTGCCTTCCATGGATAACTCTGTAGGACATACCCTCATATGATTTCTCGATCAGTTTAACTATTTTTAAAGGGACACCATAATGTCGAAGAAGTTTCCAGAGGATTTCTCGATCTACACTGTCGAACGCTTTCTCAAAGTCAATAAAGTTGATGTATAGCGGCGAATTCGACTCCAGGGACTGCTCAACTATGATGCGGAGCGTTGCAATCTGGTCTGTGCATGACCTGTTTTGACGGAAACCTGCCTGTTCGTCTCTCAGCTGTGGGTCGACTGTGTCTTTTATCCTCTCCAAAAGGACTCGGTTGAAGGCTTTGCCTGGCACTGATAGCAATGTGATGCCCCGGTAGTTGTTGCAGTCGCTAAGGTCACCTTTTTTGGGAAGCTTGATGAGATATCCTTCCTTCCAGTTTGTTGGTACGTCTTCTTCCTCCCATATCCTTTCAAAGAGTGGGTACAACATCTCCACTGTCGTATTGAGGTCTGCCTTTAGTGCCTCTGCTGGGATGTCATCTGGTCCAGCTGCTTTCCCATTTTTTATCAGAGTGATGGCTTTTCTGATCTCCTCTTTGGTTGGCTTGTCACAGTTGATTGGCAGATCTGCTATGGCTGGTTCAATGACAGGGGGGTTCAGTAGTGCTGGTCTGTTCAGGAGTTCCTCAAAGTGCTCAGCCCTTCTATTCAACTGCTGATCTAATTCATTAATAGCTTTCCCTTGCTTGTCTTTGACAGGTCTTTCTGGTTTGTTGGTCTTCCCTGAAAGTCTCTTTGTTATGTCATATAACATTTTCATGTTTCCACTGTAAGCTGCCTGTTCTGCTTCAGCTGCCAATCCATCCACATAGTCTTTCTTGTCCTTCCTAATACTTCTTTTCACTTTGTTGTGTGCTTCCATGTATTCTTCTTGAGCTTTCCCTTTAGCTGATCTAGTTTTACTGTTGTTGACTGTTGCTTTCTTCTTCCTCCTGTCCTCTATCTTATTCAGGGTATCAGTTGTGATCCACGCTTTTTGATGGTGTTTCATTGGCCCCAGTACCTCTTGGCATGCTGATCTTAATGACTCTTTCACTTTCTGCCACTCATTTGATACACTGTACTCCTCTTCCACCAGTTCATGGAGCACTTCATATTTGTTCTTCAGCACCAAGTTGAACTGTTCTTTTATCTTAGGATCTTTCAGAAGGTTAATGTTGTACTTTACTCTTCTGTCTGCCGTGCTTGTCTCATATCTCTTCAGCTTCAGTTTCAATTTCGCTACAACCAGATGGTGATCAGACGCTACATCTGCCCCTCTTCTCACTTTTACATCTTGTAGGGATCTTTTAAATTTCCTGTTAATGCAAAAATGGTCTATCTGATTCTCTGTCACTTTATCCGGGGATATCCATGTATTCTTGTGGATTCTTTTATGGGGAAATATGCTCCCTCCAATGACCATGTTATTGAGTGCACACAGGTCTGCAAATCTCTCCCCATTCTCGTTCATCGTTCCCAGAGCATGTGTGCCCATGACTTGTTCATAACCTGTGTTTTCGGACCCAATCTTTGCATTGAAATCTCCCATTAGGATGGTTACATCTTTTCCAGGGAAGGTCTCAAGTATCTTCTGTATTCTGCTGTAGAACTGGTCTTTGTCGTCTTCATCACTGTCGTTTGTTGGTGCATAACACTGGACTATATTAGTTTTGATCTTCTTCTTGGTACGGAAGGAGGCCGTAATGATCCTCGGACCGTGTGCTTCCCATCCAATCAGTGCCCCCTGTGCTTTCTTGGACAGCATGAGGCCAACTCCCTGTGTGTGTGGTGCATCATTCTCTTCGTGTCCGGAGTACAGCAGCATCTCCCCTGATAACAGTCGTCTCTGTCCAGCTTGTGTCCACCTTGTCTCGCTAATGCCTAAAATGGTCAGTTTGTTTCTCTCCATCTCTGCTGCTATCTGAGCCAACTTTCCTGACTCATACATGGTCCTGACATTCCATGTGCCGATAGTGGTTTTCCTGGTTGTCAGAAGGGTAGTCGGCTTTGTGGCTTCCTTTCGGCTTTCACCACAGCTAAGCTTCATGAGTCTTCGTGATGAAGAACCTTCTTCTCCCAGGACTGAAATTTCTGTTTTTCCTTTAGTTCGTGTTTCTGTAGCAAAAGGGTTTTTTACAGGGTGGGGTTGCTAGCCGCACGCCCAACCCTCCTCCTTTTTCAGCCGGGCTTGGGACCGTCCTTGGCGGAGTTTATAAGTAAATTGCATTGTGTTTAATACCATAAGTTCAAATTTAATTAAAACACTAAAGAACAAGATCATAAACTAAACGTCAACCAGGGACTTGATGGCTTGTGACAAGCATTTTTTACTTGTCTTTTTGAGTTTTAAATAATAAGATTAGATTAATTTAAAGAAGCTATTAAATTCTCTTTATATGTGAATTTGAGCATTTACATTTTAGTCGTACAATTATTTAATCATGTTAATTAACTATCTGTGTGTGCTTGCACATCTCTGACTGCAGCATTCATTAATTTTTTCTTTGCATTGACATATTATATGTAACTGAATTTTTTGTTTTCGTTGGTCAAGATTTAAAGACATTTAATAGATCAGACAGCCACTGTTTTTAAAATGTAGGCCTTTACATTCATTTCCTTGACGTTGAACATACCCCCAACCCCAGTGTAATGCTTTTTTTCACCATTCTTTATCATTATGTCTTATACTCTGGCCAACCCCTACATTGACATGACATAATAAGTGAACGGTCCTTTAATACGTATAGCATAGCTTAAAGTTCATTTAATTATTGCAGTTCAGATGCCAATCTCTTAATCCTGCAAGACCCTTTAGTGGAATGGAGTTTTGTAGTCCCCTTTAGTTTATCCCCACAATAGCCAATTGTGCAACAGCTATAACCTACTACAGTGATAGCAAATACCAAGGTTTTGGCCACTGGAGGAAACATTATTTTGCCTGTGCTAGTACTTGATGCTTTTACTAATAGTATTTAAATAAAACTTATTTTTGTTGATATTTAATTAATTTTTTTTTTTGGCATGCCAGGAAAATTTTATGGTTTGCCAAAACTGCATGTTGTATCTGCCAACCCTAACTTGGCATAACATACCAAGTCTTAATGCAGATCAGTCTTAGAACTAAGTCTAATCTAAAATACCAATGTCCACAGACCACAGTCATCTAAGTTCATTCAAGATAAAATGTTAGCTATTTGGTATTTACATATATAATTCATATATAAATTAATGTCATACACCCTGTTATTCGTATATTATTGATAATGTCATCATGAAAATGGTCTTAACAGAGCTTGCTAGTTTCAAGTGTAATAATAATATTAATCTGTTACTGTATAATTACAATAATCTAAGCATATGGCGTCATAACTATTAATTATGAAAACATCAGGCAGAAAGAGCCTTTAAAAATGAATATTCATGTTCAGATCTATTTAAAAGTGCATTTATTTTTGTCAAGGCGTTGTATGACTTTTGTCATGAAATTAAAAAAAAAGTAAGGTGACTCGAACTATGCTACAGCCGAGGTCTCGGAATGAGGGAATCCCCTCTGAGTCATCTTCCCGTGTCATCCAATCACGTCAAGACTATATCGCTTAGTCACCCAAAGCATGAATGAGCTGTTTTTGCATTGGCGGGAACGGACCAATGAAATCGAAGGGCTTTTTCACGAGGCCACTGCTCACGCAGTCAGGTGTTTCGGTCTATCTGTAAACAGTTGTTGTTTTTTAAAATATGTTTTACACACATAATTGATTGAATGCATAATTATTCCTTTTATCATCAAGGATTATAATTGAAAGTTCTCCGTTGTTTGGATATTTTAGCGTGTTTTCTCTTTTTTTTATATTTTATAAACGTTGTGGACAACTACTGTTTTTTTTTTCTTTGTTGACAACTAAGGATCAATGCAGGAGATAGCTAACGGCGTGCAAAAAATAGTTTTGTCGAACCCACCCCGAGGGGTGAAAATGAGTGGGCCTAAAGGTACGTTTAGTAACTTTAATTAAGTTGTACGTAAAGTTGCGCCCATTGTGTTAGTACTATCTAATGCAGTTTATGCAACAGATTTAGGCCACACCCATGATGCATGTCAAACATCGACTTAAAGCGAAAGGTATCTGAACTGTGACAGGTGGTGATGTCGGGAATTCATGCCACCGACCTACTTTCATACTCGGTGTAGGCACATGGCTAAGAGATATCACATCAATGTAGCTGAATGCAGACTTTGATTCAAAGTTCATCTCTAAGCAGCCGAATCATCTAAAAGTTGCTGAATAGATTTTTTGTGCGTAAAAGTAATGAATGTCAGCAGAGGTTTTAATAGCTGACATACTTAGTAACTATGCTTGGCAACGAAAGCAAACTTGCTTAGTGTCGAGTGGGCGTATTTCCCCACTACACTACCAGTACCACTCCTTTGGCTTTAAGCATATTGTTTCACGTTATATATAATTTATTACTCAAGAACGTTCAAGAATTCTGACCTAATAACATTCATCATGTCATGTTTATCTTAGAGAAAAAACAACAACCATCGTGATATATAATATTACCTTATTAGTTCAGTACACACTAACTGTTGGCAACACTGCCACTCCTTCCATTTCGTATTTTAGTAGTTTAGGTACATATCACTTCACTGTTTACTTAATGACTTTATTACTCCAGGCATTTGAGGGGAAAGAAAAAAATCATCTTGTATAATATTTGTATAGGTATAGCACTTAACTTATTGATGCTTGTATAAATTTACTATGGTTTATTTATAAAAAAAAATATGTTACATGTGAATCTTGCGGTGTGCTGCAACATTTTTGATTCACTCAGAAAAGAAATGTTTCTGCCTGGAGTCTGTACTGGGGAGGGAGCGGGGAGGTTGATTTACCAAATACACTTTACTGGAAACTGCAATTGGTGTACCACTCATCCATTTCATTTCACAATTAACTTAGTAAAGCATTACTTATGTGCCGCTATGTTTCTTAAACCATACTTGAAAGTTGCTATTACTTATCTATGTGTCTCTAAATCACACCCTACTTGAATTATATTATTGTTGTTCAATAGCCACATAAATGCATGCATGCATTATTTTTTCTTCTTCCTTGCACTGCCCCAGTTATTGTCCCATCATTCCCCCCCCCCCCCACCCGGACTGAACTATTCCTCGCTCTCAGAAAACACCCCTCCCCCCTTTCCTACTACGCTTTCATTATTATAACATTTCTTTTTGAAACATACTTGTACCATTTCACTGCACTGTGCTGGTTTAACCATTAGGCTAATAAGGATATAGGCTTAGGCCATTGAACACAAATGTCACTCTTAGCCGCAGTAAATGTCATTGATTTACACCCTAAACATCGGGTTCATTTAATGTCATTGATTACACCCTAAACATCGGGTTCATTTAATGTCATTGATTACACCCTAAACATCGGGTTCATTTAATGTCTTTGATTACACCCTAAACATCGGGTTCATTTAATGTCATTGGTTACACTTTAAACATCGGGTTCATTTAATGTCATTGATTACACCCTAAACATCGGGTTCATTTAATGTCTTTGATTACACCCTAAACATCGGGTTCATTTAATGTCATTGATTACACCCTAAACATCGGGTTCATTTAATGTCATTGATTACACTTTAAACATCGGGTTCATTTAATGTCATTGATTACACCCTAAACATCGGGTTCATTTAATGTCATTGATTACACCCTAAACATCGGGTTCATTTAATGTCATTGATTACACCCTAAACATCGGGTTCATTTAATGTCATTGATTACACCCTAAACATCGGGTTCATTTAATGTCATTGATTACACCATAAACATCGGGTTCATTAAAAAGAACGACTTTGTTCATGGTCTCTCAAATGTACATTTTCTTACACTGTACATAATTGTTTCCTTTTAACCATTTCTCGATAAATTTCTGCAATAATCCAATTTGCAAAGTAAAAACACATGACCCAAATTTAAGGGAAAAGGTTTCCTGCTTTAAACAGCTAAACAACTTTATGTATTTTAACATTTTACTTGCTTTATTCAAATCATTAAACAGTGGACACTTTTGTTTCTCTCGGTATAGCCGGGGTGGGGGGGGGGGGGTTACTCCTGTGCTGGAAAAAAATATTTTTTTTAGACGTTCTTCATAATTGTCGTGTAAACATTGTGTAAATTATTTTATTCATGTGAGAATGGTCCCCCAGTGCACCACCATCCTGTCAACAATCAATACGTGTAAACACAATTTCACAGCTTGGATGTTAGCTGTCAATGTAATGTTTATTTATTTTATTAAAGCGTAGCCAATGCGTTTATTAGTTTAATATTGATCAACCTGCTTGATGGTCCAATGAAGAAAATAAACACACACACACACAGTCCATTATCTATTATAGCAGCATATGATGGCTAGCACACTAATTCCGACTTATAATTTGACAGGATTTATTATTTCAATTGAAATAGGGGAGGGAGGGTGCGAGGGGGGATCCCAAATTATCCTCAGCATCAGTATATGTATTTTGATCCTGTTTCAAAAACAACACAAGTTTAGCAACGGTGCATGTGTAATGGGGAATAGACGGGCTGGTATTGTACTGCATGACTTCCTCATTGCCTGTCACATGGTGAACGCAGAATACCCAAATGTCTTGTCACATAATCTGGCCTACGTAGACATTTGTGCATCGTTATATGGCAATACCTCACACCCACTCCCCCCCTCTCTCCCCATTCACTTCTATAGTTTTCTTTGTTAAAGCCAATGTGTCCTTGTTCACTTTTTTTTTTAATCCAATCGCACTGCCGGGAGCCATTTTGTCCTGTAGCATTCCAGGAAGAACGGAACATCGTGAAAATGTATTTTTAAAACATTTTAGTATTTTGATGTCGTCGCCCCCCCCCCCCCGATAGTCTGTCCCTGTGTTGTGTTTGCCCAAGACCTGTCCAGCAGTGCAGATTTATAAATACCGCATAGACGTCGGCTGGCACATATGCCGTCAACACACTTTGATCCTTCATATTAGGCCTAAGTACGTCCAACGTTATTTAATCCCCCGCCCCCATGCACATTATGTCTAGTCTTAACGGACGGGGGTTGCGTCTAATTGTAACGCAAAAGGACATCGAAACATATGCATGCACCTTTTTTTTATTTTTTTGATCTACATAAGATCAGATTCGAGATAAACAGTTTCTATATCACTGTGCATATACTTTTAGGACGGAGGGAAGTATGCGGAAGATGTGTTTTACCATGTAATATTTCTGTAAGAATGTTGGGTCATTAACTATTCTTGTTTCAATTAATGTTCATCTACAAACGAAGTGAACCCCCCCCCCCAATCCTTGGGCCGCTTTCGCCACCCCCCCGGTCTCAAAACATCCACCACCTTCTTTAAGTGTTACACAAAACTTATATACACTTTTTTGTTTATCATCTCCACCACTTGAAAAAAAAAAGTTCTTATGTCAGACAAAATGTTTCGGGATAGGCTAGTCATTGGCATAAAGACATTCACTTTATTTATTATCTTCTGCTCAGTTAAGTTTGTTGTTTGTGGGGGGGGGGGGGAGAGCTTGTACTTGGGAGACGTACGTTTCGTAGAAGGATGAAATAAAAAAAGTGGGGAATTTTTTTTAAAGTTCTTATTAAGGGCCAGCTCAGTGAAACTAATGTTCATGACCTCATTAAATTTCAAACAACGGTTTCATGGTAAATCATAAATAGCTCATTACAAAGTATGTAATCATCACCACCCAACTCACACACTGACATCGGCACTTTGTTTTATTCGTCAAACTATTTCGCCTAAAAATGTCAATTTTGACGAGACAAAATATCTTCATTAATTTTCCAGTCTTGAAAGATGAAAGCCGGCCATCTTAAAATACTTTTTTTTCGTTTTTAAAAAAGTCTATTTCTTATGTTCTAATTCAACTTGCGACATTACCATTGATTGGTTGTACAATCATAAACCACTTTTTTTTTAGGTCAGCAAAATTTATTTATTTGAAGTATACACATACTAAATAAGATGGACACTGTATATTTTTTATCGTTTAAGCTTTTGGTAAATTGACATCGTTGCTCGTTTTGTTTGAACAATAAGTCTAGCCATCTTAATAAGGACATTGTCTGGTTAATTATGATATTTTAAAGGTATATTAGATTTTGAAATAATCGGTCACTAAATAAAAACAGTTTTACAATGGGTGAGTTAATAAAATCCCGACAGATGACAATGTACGCCGCATGTACCTTATCGTTTAACACGTTGTTTGGATACAGTATTTCTGTTGTTTTTACACGTTCAAGAAACGTAATTTTGATGTTTATTGACTTACTTGACTTAATCCTCTGACACCGCGTGGGAGCATAGGGCCTCAACAACGCTCTTCCAGCGAACTCTATTTTGGGCGTCTCTCTCCAGCTGAGCCCACGTCCATCCAGCTGCCTTCATCTCTCGCTCAGTGCAGCGTCTCCATGTCTGCCTTGTCTAGGCTCTTGCGCAGAGTGTGGCCTATCCAGCCCCATTTTCTCTTCCGGATCTCTTGGTCAATGGGGGTCTGCTTTCCCACAGGGCGGCATTGGAGATTTTTTCTGGCCATCTGATACGTAAGATCTGATGTTTATTAATATCGCTTAATTAAATTGATTCATTAGAGCACCAGCGGAGCGGCAGACTATAAGTACATGTGCGCATTCTTTTGAGACCTAAGAAATAATATCACTATTAGCCACTAGGCCTGTAATATTTGAATCTAGCCATTTTATTAGCCACTAGGCCTGTAATATTTGAATCTAGCCATTTTATTAGCCACTAGGCCTGTAATATTTGAATCTAGCCATTTTATTAGCCACTAGGCCTGTAATATTTGAATCTAGCCATTTTATAGCCACTAGGCCTGTAATATTTGAATCTAGCCATTTTATTAGTCACTAGGCTTGTGATATTCGAATCTCGCCATTTTATTAGTCACTAGGCTTGTTATATTTGAATCTAGCCATAAATGAGCTAAATCGTTTTCTCCAAAAAACTTTTTGTAACCAAAGTGTCTTAGCGTGTAATTGTGTGTCGGGAGCAGAGATTTTGTTATGTACAGGTAAACTAGGCCCTAAATAGAGGCGGCCTTAGCAGTACGCGGGGACTTGGGCGCGCATTTTTACGGTGGCCTTCAGCGAGTGCCATTTGTGGGGCCTCTTGGGGAGTGTCATAGGTGTAAGAGGGAGAGTTTGACGTGTGGGCTGTGTGCCTGATAACCTCGCTCGGCGAGTTTTTAATGCTGCAATGCTATTCATGGTACTGTTACGTTAGCTTTTCAGGTTGGTCAAATGTTACGTTGTTATAATTCAACTTCACTATAACATTTATACGAAAACCAAAACTCTGTGTAACATAAAACAATGTAATGAAATTCACTTATTTAAAGACTAGAGATCTTCCATAACTATCAACAAAGTCTGCTGTATCTAACTGCGATGATAGTCGACACCGAACTATCCATATATTTAACCACTAAGCCTCACCTTCTCTCTACACCAATACTGATGACGATACACATGTATCCAAGTCATCTTAATTCTTTCATCTCATTGGAAGACCAATCAGGACACCGCACGTGTTAACTAGGATTATTCTATTCATATGTATCATAAGTTATTCCAATGAGAGGAATTCGAAAATAAAAATAAAAATCTGCATGTTAGTAAATTCTACACGCTACATGTACCTTATGTAGGACTACCTACCTCATAATTTGATCTTTATCACACATCTTGTTTTGTTAGTTAGGTGAATAAAATATCTCCATTGTGGGGCATCTCTTAGGCGTTGGGTCTGGTGGCGTACGCTACAGTTGCCACACCCACACGCCGCCATTGCTTTCAAATACCCCATTGCTATGTGGGCACCCTATAAAATTTAAAGTCTTATCTTGTTTTTTAAACTATCTCACCCAGAGGTCTTTACTAGCAGAAATGCGTTGGGCGAATTCGACATACTGACAGACCAACATTCCTAACAGTCAACCCCGCTACAAAGAAGCCATCTGAGCACTAGGGCTTAAGGGGGCCCCAGTTTTCAAATATTGTGAAGGGCTTAAGATATGAACTTATTTAAACGATGGACGTAAAGGCATTTCGTTTTAATGAACCTAGCGGCCAAATATATGTGTTTGCTATTGCAAACAATGTTTCTTTTTCGTCTACATTTTTTTTTTTTGTATATCATCAACTAGACGCAAACCATTCGTAAGCAATTTGTATTTACTTAGGTTTAGGTATCAACACACAATTATTATTATTTTTATTAAATGTCTTCAATTATGTATCGTGGGCGACCTACGGGACAACACATTGTGACCAATGGGAGTGAGCTTGACATGGCCTGGTTTATACTTTATAAAAGAATATCCTCTCTGGTGCGGGGCCTGGGTCCGTCGCCATCCACTAAGGGCGCCACAGCCCAGACGGCCACTGCTGTATAAGACAGAGCACCGTGTGATAACATAGTCAGGCATTGCAATATTTTACATATGTATGTATATGTATCCCCTTGACTACATGAGACCTTCCGATCGTTTGTATTTGACTGTCACTAAACGGAATAGTCTGTCAATGAACAGAAAGAAGGAAGTTTTACTCTGTTTTCATGTCACCATCTGTGACCTTGTTGCTCGTGTGTTCTGTATCCCTACACACACACACACTCAGTTCAACATATAGCGGTTATTCAACTAACTACACGTATCTTGACGTAAGCTTCTGTACTTGTTTGTCTGAAATCGCCTCACCTCCACCACCACCACTCCCCGTCCTGGTTCTGTTTTTGTGTTGTTGTGTTCATTTCTGAAAGAAATTAATATTTTTACATTTATCTGACTCCAGTGGTATTTTTGTTCTCTTTGGAAATGAGTTCAATCTATTGAAGCTATTTGTTGGATCCGTTTGGGGCATTGTCATAACTGTGTACAACAACTAGTTTAGTAAAGGCTTGCATGTAAACAATATATTGTAACCTAACCTACGTGGCTAAATTACTTTTTTTTTCCTCTTGTCCACTCTTTTAAAACAGAGAATTAGGCTTACTTAAAATGATGCGTGTTAAATGAAGCACAATTAAAACTACCTTCACACACATACACACTGTGAGTATAGTGTGGAAAATGAGCGTTAAAACTAAAGCTTTCTAAAGTGTCTTTACTTTCATGACGTATTGCCGTTGTGGAAGGTAATGCTAGAGCAGCCCACGGCCCAGTTCGTTGATAACCATCTTTATGAATGAGGGCAGCACAGCTCTCTGCGGTCAGCTGGCAGGTGCGTGTGTGAGCTGTAGTGGGTTTTCGTTTTGATTTCCCATACTTAATGACCCCGACTTGACTGCGTGGGTTAGTCTTTACTGTGGCATAATGCTTTGCAACTTTTTAAATCGGTCAACCCACTCAACCCAAAAAATGATTGGTTAATTTTTTTCGTACCAGTAATTATTTCTAATAGCACATTGCATTTTTTTATTGGCTATAAAATAGTATTAATATAATTTACGATAGGTACATACATGATTATCATTTTTTTGTATTTCATATTTTGAATTATTTAAATTACAATTACTAGTGTGAAAGATAACTTTTTTTTTTTACCTTGGTTTCCCTTTTTTATTTGTCTTAAAGTTATATAAGATAGTTATACCTTAAAAAGACATTTTTAAACAAAATATAATAAAAATAATTTTGACCTAGTAATTAAGTCTACATAGGGCAGATTTACTACAGGCCTTGTCTAACCAATGACACTCATTTATAATCTCAGATTATTTTTTTTATTATCAATTATATTGAAGTGAGATTTTTGATTTACAGTCTACACAATTCAAAAGTTTATCATAATATTTTTTTCCCCTTCTGACACAACATATAAGTAAAAATATATCTCCAAGCCTATCCCCACTCACCCATGTCAGTTTGATTTAAATGTTATTTTTTGCTACATCAGAAATGTATTTCTCTTAAAATGTATTTCTCTTAAAATGCATATGGAACACAAATTAATAATTATTGTTTTTTTGTTTTTTTTTGTCATATGTTATAACAAGAATAATCTATCAAGTGTTTTTCTGATGCACACAAACATCTCTAGCATTTAAAACTACTTTTACACACTGAGTCACACATTTTTATGGGGGGAAAACTGACATGATCATACAATTTTTATTAAATCAAAATGCTATAATTTAGTCATTGATTAATTTATTTTTAAAGGGAAATTCAAGGGACCACAGATCATAGTTGCACAAGAAGAACCTTTACAAGCGGCCAGGTAATTTTTCGACAAAATAAAAATTTTTTAAAATTATTTGTGTAATGAGAAATGGTTTATCTGTTGATTGTGTAGATTTCCACATGACTGCATCATCTGGTTAACACTTAAGGCTATAAAAGAAAATTTTAAAAATTGTTATTTTGTTTATTTGAAAGAGAAACTAAAGAAATTACAATTCTGGGTTTAAATGCCTGTTAGGAATGGAGGGAAAAAATGAAAACTTGGGATTAATATATATTGTTAAATATTAAGTAAATTGAGGGCTGGGAATGCTGCCGGGTAACACCCTCTCTCTTGACACTGCTGTCTTGTGATTTTTATTTTTACAGCTAATCCATCATTTAAAAATGTTTACATTCCTCCTCATTGATCTGTGAGGTTGCTATAAGGATGAGATGTTTATCTCTTGGATCCTATAAACCACTAAGGAACTGTTTTTGTAGTGCCTTTCTTTCATCCCCACTATAAGAGATAGTGCAATAGCCATGGAGGCACCTTGGGAGACATGGTGGGAACTTTAACCATCACCTGAAAAAATCCCCTTGGTTCTCACCGGAGATTGAATCTAGTACCCTCATGTCTACAAAGTTTTTACCGCACACCATTCCTCATAGATATCATACATTTTTTTCTGAATTACCATTTTATGATCATTAAAATAAATAATAGCGGTGTGGGTTCTGTGTAAAATTGAAAGTAAAGAATTAATACAACAGTATTCCAGTTTAAATTACAATCATGACAAAAATCAGATCTGTCGGAAATCAAAAATAACCTCACCTACCGATCAAGCCTAAGTGGATATAACTCTATGCAAAGGTTTTGCAGGGTATAGCTAGTTGTTGGTATAATAGTTATTTACTCAAATGATCTGAAAGTTGCAAACAATTATTTTTTAGACCACCTCGCCCTGACCTAGACTCTAAGACCACTCTGACAATTAAAGGTCAGAAGTTTGAATGTGATTCAAGTGATCTACAGCACATTCGATTCCTTGGTAGGGGTGCATATGGAGTAGTCGAAGAAATGGTGCACACACGAAGCAATACAGTTTTAGCTGTGAAGGTAATTTTGAAGCATTTATTTTAAAGTAACATTTTGTATCTTGATATAGAAGAATTAAAAAAAACAGCTAAACAATGCTTTACTGAAATTAATATGAAATGTATTTGTATTTTTTAAGTAATAAATTTGTAATAACACAACTTGTATTAATATGATTTCATAATAATCATAAAATCTATAAAGCAACATGCTGAAAGCAGATTTTGGTTTGAAATATATTACATAGTTTTGCTTCGATTATTTTTAGAGGATCAATGCCACTGTCAACAACCTTGAACAAAAGCGCCTGCTCATGGATCTGGATATTAATATGAGAAGTGGCTCTTGTGAATACACAGTAGAGTTTTATGGAGCTCTTTTTAGAGAGGTAAAAGAGAATTCTAAAACTGCAAGACCTCTAATTTTCTTTAACTTTTGAATGTACAAATGAAGCATTTCTGTGATACTGTATAGCCCTTGATATAAATGAAATTACTTAAATGATTGTATTTTGTTGCCTTTTGATGTCATTATATTAATTTGAATATTCTTCATTCTTATTTATTATACTTTCTGTAGGAGCATAGGGTCACAACTACATCACGGCAGAAAAAATGACTTTGGCAGTCCTCTTAGGTTGAGCCCATGACATCACTGTCTCTTTCACTCTACTTTCAACAGTTATTTATGTTGCTTATGGCCTTTCCGTTCTTCCCTTGCCAAGTGAATTCTGTTCATTCCATGGCCTGTTGTCACGTCCCTTGGTTTGAAGCCTGTGATCTATCCATTACTATTTTATATAAATAGGGTGGGCCAAAAAAAGTGAGAACATCTTATAAAATACGAATTATTTAAAAATATAATGTAATTTTGTTTACAAAGTTTTTAGCCAATCAGAAATAATGTTCAATGTATCCTCCTTGCTTATCAAAAACTTTTTCTAAGCGTAGACGCCACTCCTTTACGCTACTGTCAATGCATCGCTGTCCCAGGTTTCTCCACTCTTCAATTATTGCCAACTTCAGCTGCTCCAATGTGGTAAATTTTCGTCGAATGTAGACTTTTTCTTGCAAAGCACCCCATATGGCATAATCTTCTGGGTTTAAATCAGGACTGTTTGGTGGCCACAAGTCTGGCTCAATGAAGTTAACATTCTCCTGACGAAGAAAGTTGGTCGTATTTCTGATCTTGCTGTAATGTCCAGTTTTGACGAACACATTCTGCTTGAATTACAGGCAACAAACCTTTTCTCAGAACATGTTCACAATAGTATTCACTGTTTACTTTGGCACCTGGTTCAACGAACACTATATCAGTTTTCCCCATTAGAGAAACACCAAATGATACCATGATACCATTTCTACACAATGTTCTCATTTTTTTTGGCCCACCCTGTATATATATTCTTAACAATTGTCTGATTTTTTTTTAATCCCACAATTTGGTGTTGAGAATCTTTTCTGACCACCTGGTGTTAAAATTTAATTTTTTTCTTCTCATTTTTGTGTTGATATATATATATATTTTTTTAAAATTATATCATTAATATTTCAGGGCGATGTGTGGATTTGTATGGAAGTTATGGAAGCTTCCCTTGATCAGTTCTATAAAAAATTAAAAGCCCATAATGAAAGAATTCCTGAGAATGTTATTGGCAAGATAGCTAAATCAGTATGTACTTAATTATTACTATCATTAGCATTTATCATTTATCAATGTTCTCATAAATATCTCTTTGTATTTATATTGATAGGACAAATTGCTTAATAAGCCATCATTGCATCTCACAATTTTAAAAAAAAATAATTGTCATTAACTCTATTTTCAACAGAAGAAAATGTATGTTAATTTATAGTCCCTTGCAGGATTTAAAAAAAACCCACCTAAATTAGGTTGGGAAAACTGACAATAACACTGGTCATTACTAATTACAAAAATGATTTACTACACGTATTAAGCGAAAAAAGCGCCTGGTATTGTTATTCCTCTATCAAATTACAAAATTTTGTAGTGGCATTATTAATGAAACAAAATAATGTTAGCTAAATTTTTTTATTTAGTAATCTCGTATTAAATCAAAATTATATCCTTTATAACTTTTAAAAAAAATTCAAGTTTTTCTTTCTCTATTTTGTTTATAGGTGGTACATGCTCTTCACTACCTTCACACAGAATTACGTGTGATTCACAGAGATGTTAAACCTTCCAACATACTCATAAATAAAGCTGGTGCAGTAAAAATATGTGACTTTGGCATCAGTGGCTACTTAGTAGATTCAATAGCTCGGACTAAAGACGCTGGATGCAGACCATATATGGCTGTAAGATGTTATACTCATTTCATATAATCTTTATTAATTCTGATTTAGAGTATTGAAATATTTGTATAAATTTTGGATTTTTTTCATTGTAAGTTAATAGATATTTTTTAATGTTAAAAAGAAAAACTAGCAGTGAATAGCAGGTTTCTTATTTGACTTAATTCCTTGAACACCTTGCGGAGCGGAGGCCTCTGCAACCACTCTATGGCGCACTCTGTTTTGGGAGGCATTTTTGAATTCCCCCCATGTCTGGTTGTAACTTTTCATATCCTGCTCGCAAGACCTTCCCCAAGTGGTCTTAGTGCGGCCAGCCTTTTTCTGGCCTTGGGGGTTCGACTGTAGAGCCATTTTTGTGATGTCTTTTGGAGGATTTCTAGTGTGTGGCCGATCCATCTCCATTTTCTTCTGGACACTTGTAGATCTATGGGATCTTGGTTTGCCAGCTGCCAGAGATCTTCTTTCCGGACTTTATCTAGTCGCCTTATCTTTAGGATATTTCTGAGGCAGCCATTTAGGAATGTCTGTAGTCTATTGGTTAATGAGTTGGTGACCCTCCATGTTTCCATTTAACAGAACAGATTTGACATTTATATTTGTTTGAGGTTTCTTACACTCAAAGGAAATCTAGAAAACCTATGGATTGAAAATAAAAAATTCTGGATTTGTAAAAACTGGCAGACTGTATTGAAAACCTATGGTATTGAAACATATTAAATATCCTACAAGCATGCATTCTTAGCTCACTGAAATATCCTAAGACCTATTTTTTTCCTCAGTACTGCCAAGAAAGAAAAAAATTGGGAACCCTACTGTGACCTAATTGAAAGTTTTATTTACGTTGAATGGGGATGATTGTGGAACATATGTGTTTCATTTAGATTCTACTATATGTATACATGGCTGTCCAATTCTCAAATCAGCCGTTGTGTAACTGAAGCCTAATCGATACTTTATTCCAACAACATTCATTAAAAACAAGCTATGATTGTTCAAGGAAAATGGCTTTAATTTACTTATAGCCTACCCATATTTGTTACTCATAGTATTCACTTTTCCTTCTCTTTCTCTTCCTCTAATGTTATCAATATCTTTGAGTGCACACGAACACAGTCATATCTAAGAACCCTTACAGAGAGACACAGACTGCACATTTCAAAACATTCATCCACTCCACACTTTTCTCCCCCATCCCTGAGATGTATTAGTTACACCATTTATTACAGCAGCTGTTTGGCGGTCCTGCCATGTGACAAACATAAATTTACTCAACTTGTGACAATAGCCCCTTTAGTTGAGTAATGAACTTATCAGATATTGATTATTTATTATCCCTGCTCTCACAAGTCAATTGTAAATCTATGTGCTAAAAAAAATGCTGGGTTGTTTGATGGAAATATAGGCCTCTGTCCGGGCTAGGAAACAGATGCAATAAATCACTCTCCCAAATCCTCTAATCACCAAAGAATTATTTGGTCACTCCTACTCTCATGTATCGCTCAACAATTACTGCCAAACCATGACAAAAGACATAGGTAGGACTGATGAGGGGATTTACTGGAAAGTCATAGATTCCTCTTCAGTATAGTGCAACAATGTTAAGTTCTAGGCTAAAACCAGGTTTGAAAATTTGGCTTTCTGCCGAATATTAGTTAGGAAAATTTTTAAATTGTGCCATATACTGCACACCCCAGAATTGGAATGTTTCCACACCTTCACATCGATATGAAATATTCTTCTATATTTCCAAAGGGTCTTTTCTATCATCCTAATGATCGAAATTGAATTGAAGATATGGTTTGAGGTCCAGCACATTATCGATACCCTCTGTAGCCTACCTCTTTCATTAGCATCAGTTGCTTCTATGTGTACTCGTAGCTGTCATCAGGGCTCGATTTACCGCTGTGGATATCCCAGGCACTGAGAACTGTCATCCCCTGCACTGCTTTAGCTAATATATCCCTCCTGAAACCATAGACATTTATCCCCGGCTCTGCAAACAAAATTTTTCATCCCCGGCACTGGTTTTTTCTTAGATCAAGCACTGGCTGCCATTTCCACCGCCGGAAATTCTCTGCAACATTTCCTTCTAACAGCTCTAGTCGAAATATTTATCCCCGGCTCTGCAAACAAAATTTTTCATCCCGGCACTGGTTTTTTCTTAGATCGAGCACTGGCTGCCATTTCCACCGCCGGAAATTCTCTGCGACATTTCCTTCAAACAGCTCTGGTCGAAATATTGTTTCGATTAACCTGTGGAAAAACTCCAGGATCCCTATGGAATTTCCACTTGAAAAAAGTGTTTTATCCCTAATAGTGGTAATTATCAGAGGATGATGTATACCAAAAATAAGTTTATTAGCACTACTAGTATTTATTCATAAAAGCCAAAACCATGCTGCAAAATATTTTTCTTGATAATTTAGTAACACGCTAGTTTCAGTTCATACACATGCAGTTCACAAACTGAGTTTTCCATTTAGTACCCGGTATATACATGTATTAAGAAATTTAAAAGGTCTCTATTTTTCAATCTTCTTTTTTTTTTTTTTAAATAATTATTTTTTTCATCCTTCAAATAAATTCATTTATAGCCTGAAAGAATCAATCCAGACAGTAATGGAAATGGATATGACATTAAATCAGATGTTTGGTCCTTAGGAATAACATTGGTAAGTCCATAAGTTTTTCATTTTAAGGAAAATTCATGATGAAATCATTACAGAGACTACTGTACTGTCATAGTCTTATCCCATCATTAAATTTGTGCATATTCTTTTTGACAGATGGAATTGGCCACTGGAGAGTTTCCTTACTCTCGTTGGGACTCTCCTTTTCAACAAATTAAACAAGTAGTCATGGAAGCGTCACCAAAATTACCGGCAGATCAGTTTTCTCCAGAATTTTGTGACTTTATTGACAAATGGTTTGTAGAATTTGATTCTTTAGTCAATCAAACTATAATATATCATTTATATTTCTGTTATTGGAAATTAAAACCAGCTGTGTAAAATTAAGCAAATATGCTAATTTTTTTTTTTTTCTTTAAAACATTAATAAGTAGGAGAGCTCTACTTGCTATTTCCATTTACGAAACAAAACAACATTATATATTGAATGGTGATTTTCCCCAAAACATTCTGGTTTTTCCCTAGGAGTAGATAGCTTACCTCACCATGTGAGTCCAGATAATGATTTTTATTGCTCTTTTTTTTACAATGTTTATGTTAAAATTATATTTCAGTGAGCCAAACCACTTTTTTTCACAATCAGAAATTTTTTTGGGAAAAGTGATTTCCCTTGACCTGGAACTTGTAGAAAAGCTTTTAGCACATGTTTGGTACTCTAAACGTTATTGATGTTCATATGATTATTAATGACTCTTTTTTTAATGGGCTACAATTACCTTCATTTTTATTTTACAGCTTGAATAAAGATTACAAAGCTAGATATAACTACAGTCAACTTTTGCAACATCCCTTTATAAAAAAAGCTGAAGAGCAGGAAGTGGACATGGCTGGCTATGTAAACCAAGTTATAACAAAGTACGGCAACCTCAATGAAAGTAATACTTGAGGCCTGTATAGCCATAGGATATATAGTATATTTTGGAAGTGTGTTTGATAGATATAGGCTAAAGAAATAGTACCAAATATAAAAAAAAGGACTCATCATGTGAATCCTTTTGTTTTTGTAAATGGGATTTATAGTTATTCCTGTGACATCTTCCCTTCTTGCTCCTGATTTGAATTTGCTTGTATAGAAGTGGTATAACTGCTTAAAAGCTGAAGGTTGAGATTTTAATCAGAAGCATATATAAATAATTATATATATTGTATAAATTGTTTTTAAACTACTTGTAACTTAATTTAAATCTTTGCAAAAAAAAAAAAAATGAAGCTCTCATTTGTAAATACAAATAAATTTATTTGATTTGTTGCACTCCTAGAGCACAAGGTCACCTTCCTACCCTTGTCTTTAGAAGAACTAATTAACTGTTATAATGATTCTGTTTTAATATTTTTAGTTTTAGATTATTATATTTTTGTATCGAGTGTTAATTTAAATGAAATAAGACAGTATGAATGCTTTGTTTTGTTTTTCCTTATATATACATATATATTTCATCTTAATCATAAGCAATTTATTGTCATCATGTTCTAAGAACTTGTTCTTCTCATGAGGGGCAATAAAAATTTATTTTTAAGGTATATAGTTCAGTGAATAAAGGTGTTTTAAAAGTATACATTTTTAATGTAATTTTTTATATGTTAGCAATATAAGATTCTTTTTACTACATGCTTATATTATAATTTATTTATTCCATGCATTTTGTAGAATAAGCTTGAATAAAAGTTGTATATGCTATTTATACATTTTATTAATTGCCTGTAATTTAAGCTATGCAAATGAGCAAATTTTTAATGGGTGAAAAATACACGTTGAAAAAAAATCATAACCTGTTATCATTTTAACCTTGTAAGTGACGGACATAATTTTAATTACATTATTTAAATTTTTTTTATTACTTTTAGTTGGGTTTTTCTACAAGGCAATTGAGTCCTGTTAGAAACTATTTTTCAATTTATTTTTTTAAGAAACAGTATCCTTAAAACTGACTAATTGTAAACCACTTATTTAGATTTTTTTTTATTATTATTATTTGGTTACATTTTTAAAAGGAAACTACGGCACATTTTTTATTCTGTGTTTATTATGAAAATGATCTTCTGAATTTTAAGGTCATATTATTAAAGAAACTAAGTGAAATGACTAATTCTTTTTTTTTATTTAACACACTTCTTTAATAAATGACCTATTAAAGAAGTTCAGTTATAAGACATTAGTGAGCAGCTGATACAACTTGTAATTTTAAACTTTCTGTTTTAAGTCATTTATTGTTCTAATGAAGCTTTTTTTTTTTAACTGAATATTCAAGCTGATTTATTTAAAAACGATTGTACAGTTGCTCAATACTTTAATCTTTAAATACAATTTTATTAAAAAATGCTCTTCCCATTTGTCCACCTTGAGTTAAAATGTTACATTTTTTTGATTTAATAATGCTGTTCAATAATCTATCACAAACATTTATAAAATTATTTTTTAATAGAATAATTTACATTCAAAGACAAGTACTATTTTTTAACATTTCAAACCAAAGCTGTATTTATATGCTCTCTAGATAAAAAAAACTACAATTATTAACAGAATTTTTAAGCTCTAAATGTCAGTTTTATTTGAACTTAAATGAATTTTCAACCCATTTATCTCGAAATATATGTATTAGGATAAAGTAATTTATTGGGATATAATAAACTATACACGTGTGTGTGTGTGTATATATATATATATATATATATATATACACACATATACATGCCCTTGAAGAATTTTTGTAAATGAACAACAATTTCGTATGTTTTAGTAAGTTTGATACATGTTTCAAATTCAAAGTATAATCAAGTAACTTTTCTTTGATTGTTCTGTGATAACTTTTAAAAGATAATTCTTTATAGGTTAAATAAAATAGCTAAAAATTAAAAAACTTTATACCTAGAATCTGAAAATCATACCTAGTCATTTTTTTTGAGGACATAAATATAAATTAATAATTAATGCTTAAATAGTATAATAATAGTATAATATCAACACTCTTATAGTGAATTGAATTAATGCTGACAGTCTTGCGATAATTTAACTTACATTATTTCACAAAATTATGAAGAAATTTTATTGATAGCATATTGTTTTGTGTTAATTTATTTGTTTAAATTTATTGAAGTTGAATTGCTGCATATCCTGTGTTTATGCAGCAATTACTGAGAGCATAAAATAAATGTTAACCAATCATTAACATATCTCTTAGTGTTAATACTAAAACATTGCTAAGTAGTTTGTCTAGAAGTCAAATCAGAATTGTTACTGCAGTCTTTTCATTTGCTGGTTGGCCAGTACAAATTGGCTATAGTCACAAATCATCTAAAGATAACTGGCTTGGAGCACTCAGGATCCTGGCGGTACAACATCTCAGAGTCACATATGTAAAAGGAGATGACTAATTTGTCAGTTTCTTCATCAGCTTAACCAAATTTCATTTTCTTCCATTTGAATAAACTTTTTATGTAATTATTTTCTAATTCCATTACAGGGATTTAAAAAAATGGGGAGGTTGCAGAGAATACTTTTTTTAGTGTCTTTTCATGAAAATTTATTTTTGAAATCTCAAGCTGGTAATGGTACCAGAATATTTTTACATCTCAACAATTGTATCTACTTATGTTTAAATCTGTGATGTAGTATTCAAATTCTTGTTAAATAAAAAAAAAAAAGAAACATCTGTAACATGGGCTGGTGATACAGACTTCACTACAGATGTGTATAAGAGGCAATCATATTTAAAAATCTTTGTTAACTTGCCTACAGCATGGAACCATACCTCATCCAATAACATTAATTTAAAATATTGTTGCATCATGTTGTACAGTGTTGAGAACTGATAAGGAATGTTTTTTGATGGATGAGTTGCAAAATGTATTGTATATAAAGGAAAATAAAAAAAAATATAATCTACTGAGCATTCTTTTTACTACTTCATTTTTGTTTTTTTTAATTTAATAAATGGAAAATATGTACCCTTTGATTAGGGGCAGTTTTAGGTCCCTTTTTGTCGGAGATAAAACATTATCTCAGCTAATTCTTTATCTATAGCAGTGGTGATGCAGTTTAAACATAACAAACCTAACCATTTATCGATAGGCCTTCAGGACGGATACTCATCTAACAAACGCTCACTAAAAACATTTCCAAGTAAAAGGATAAAGAAATCGAAATATTGAGGAATGAGAACCTGGAGAGTAAGAGGAAAAAAAATATTTGGGGAAATTCATAATAGACAACTTCATGGGAAAATATCAGGGAAATTCATAATCTCTGTCCTGCATAAAATCGTCATACTTATGAATAGTCCACTTAAGAGAGGATGATAATATAATAGATGAACTACGGCATATGAAGAGATTATATGGACGATAGCACAACAACGCCTTTTCTTACCTAATGTCGTGGGGGGGGGGGGCGTAACACCGAATTTTACCTGGGGAAATTCCCTTGTAACCGAGGATCGAACCCGGGACAGTCAGGCTCTCTACACCGCTCGACCATCCGCTCACCATTGAGGATGGTGCTCTCCATTAAAAACAGTGTCTCTTTAGGTCAATGGCATGCATAGCGGCAGTGTCGGACCCAACTCTATGATGCTATAGTTTGATTATGTTATTCAATTAAAGCATTTTTGGAGGCCCCAGAAGGTTTACTTTTCAAGAGGTCCACATGCCATTGGGAAGGATGGGTCTGCTAATGCACAGCCGTTCTAATGAATGATAAAGAAAATTAGGCGACCGCACATGGACTCACACTTCAAAGCAACGTTCCCTCCTTCCAGCACATATTCTATCAAATTTCGCTTTTTTTCATGACTCCAACATAAATTATACTTGTTTTTTGCCGGAGATGTTCCAAGTAATGTACTGACCATGCAAGCAGGCCCGTAGCCAGGAATATTGGATTGGGGGGGCCGAAGACATTTTCGGGGGTGCCAAGACATTTTCGGGGGTGGGGGCGAAGAAATTTTTTTTACGGGGGCGGGGGGGGGTGTGCCGAAGAAATGATCGGGGCGGATCTAGACAACTTTGACGGGGGGGGAGGGGGGGGCAAAGCTGTTTTCATTGTTGAAAATTGGTCTTAGAACAAAAAATATTTCGATAATTTAATGATGTCTTACTAAACTTGTGATAACGGGGGGGGGGGGGGGGTGGAGGGGGGCAAAAATGGAGGCGCCAAGCGTCGAAATCTTGCGAACGGAGAGGAGGGGTTTGGGGAGGGGATCTCAGTGAGTCCCCTCCCCAAGAAATTTTTTGCAGTTTCATATCTGGAATGGAGCATTTTAGTACCAATTGTTTAGCTATTAATTAGAAATATATAATTTTAACTACCTTTTAATAATGCATGGCATGTTGCAGTTTTGTTAAAAATAATTTAAATAGTAAAGAGTTTTAATGATAAAAATGTATTGAGGCTGAGCAATTTCTGATTCCTGTTATAAATATATTGACCAATAGTTCTGCTACACAATTGTTACATAATAGATACCTGATTTATATTATTATACTGTTTGTTTAACGTACAACCCGGGAAGAACGACAAAGATGCATGAATGAAGCTTAGCTATTTGTGTGATATTTCTTATAAAATATTGAAAACAAAGAAGAGATCTATCAACAACAACAGTCTCAATTATTCAATTTAAAAAAAAAAATAATTCTGCTAAAAAGTAAATTTGCAAATTAAATAACATCACTCAGAAATCACGGAGTTTGTACTTTATTATTTTATTATACATATGTATAAAAATGAAGTCAGAAGCCAATGTTATTTTATTAACTTATTTAAGTTGCTAGTTGTCCTCAGAAGATATCATTATATAAAACTATTACAAGGTTGCGAACAGGCCCATCGACAGAAATTTCGGGCCCCTGGGCTGATATTAATATTTTTAAAAGTTGATTGGCCAGCTCAGTCCGGGTCCCTAAAACTCGCCGGGCCCCTGGGCCTTGGCCCCCCCACTCGTCGGCACTGGTTGCGAACTTATATTATTATACGTTTCAAATTTGCAAACTTCGTGGTTTATCCAGCCCCGTAGCCAAGGGGGGCACTGGGGGCCGTGCCCCCCGCTAGGTGTGGAGTGCCCCCCCCCCACTTAAAAAAGAAGAAAAAGAGGAAAAAATAAAGAAAAAGTTAAGGTGCCCCCTTGCTGGGTATTGGTGCCTCCCTGCTTACTTTGACCTGGCTACGGGCCTGGGTTTAGCACTGAATTTACCTAAAAATGCTTCAGCATTCAGATTGTCTGTTAAATCTTTTTCAAATGCAAGCAGGAAAAGATTGCTTAGACGCTTTTGTAACATTGATCTGCGATATGTGGTGAGCATTCGTGTGAGGGTTGAGAAACTGCTCTCACACACGTCTGTTGAAGCACCGAATGCCAATGCTGCCCAAAATACCCAGAATTGAACTTCAATAAGATTCAATCTTTTATGCCCAAAAATTAGATAAGCTATATATGTAAGTATATATAAATAGCCTGAATGATTGCCAAAATATAAAATTTTAAGTTTTTATTATTATTGATTTATTAAACAAAATGATTGATGTTTTATAGCCGTTATTATTAAAATTTTGTCAAAAAACTCAAATCATGCACGGGGGGGCTCAGGTCATGCACGGGCCTGCATGCAAGAAAGAATACAAGTATCGAAGTTTTTTTTGTTTTGTTTTTTAATTGCAAGTAAGACAACAAGTACAAAGTATCAAAAGTGCCAGTACAATCCCGGGATGCAAGTATAAGAACAAACTCGAGTAGGCCTACTCCATCCAAAAAATATACTCACATGTAACAAATAGTTTACCCCATCCCTGACTTTTCTTGTTTTTTCTGACCTGTCTTGTTTAATTAATGTTGGAATCTAGAAAAAAAAAGTACAACGGTTATAGAATTTAGGGGGGGGGGGGAGCTCTTAAGATTTTACGCTCCTGTGCCACACCATGTTACGGTATTTATATCTCCTTATTTCGGCTTGTCAAACATATTACCCTACACCAGCGGTTCACCTCATCGTGTCTTAAGCACTGAATCAGTTTGTGTGGATAATGAACAAATGAACACTTTATAAACAGAAGTTATTCATTCGTCATCAAATTTTGAAAGTGGCTAAAAATTTAATAACGTTATAGCTTTAAGTGATACATTCGAAAATGGAAATATTTCATGGTGCCACATCTTGTGAAGAATCCTAGATGCCCTCCTAAGCAGTTGCCTATTTTGCTAATATGTTAATCTAGAACTGAATATAGAACATAAATCATGTCCGCTGCAATGGGATTATACTCTATAGACTTGTCTGAGGCCCATGCTTTTATGATACCATCGGGTAAAATAATGTTATAAATTAGTATATAATTCGTTTTACACTAATTTTATTATCAAATTAGTGTAAAACGAATTACTAATTAGCAAGGGCTCCATTTAAATTTAAGTGGACATTTCAAGGACCAAAATTAGATAGCGGATAATCAATGTTAAAGACTGCAGTGGAGACTTGCATGATAATAACCCGTCATTTTATTTTGGCCTTAAACTAGTTAATGTACAAACCAAAATAGTTAAATACATGTAAAATACAAATGAAATAACGGCACACATAGTATATTTTATCTATTTTTGTTTCAAACTCAACTGATACTGACTGATATATTAATTTCCCAAAAGTTTCTACATAATACACACAAATGTGTATGATTCTTTTTTTACTATATAAATTGTAATGTACGATGTTTTTTAAAATATTTTATATTTTCACCTCATAATAATGGTATTCTCAAAATATTTTTTTTATTGCAATAATGTTAACTTTTATTGATTTTTGAATTAAAATAAAAAATAAAATCATAATCATGTACGCAAGTGATGCAGACTTAACTGGCCAATTGAAACAAGACGCCATCTTGTCTTTTTAACGACACCATTCGTGTTTGCTTTGTAAGCAGTACATTTTTTAATCCTTGAAAATGAGTGACGATCAGAGCGATATTAAACTAGGTATTAATTTTATTTTATTTCTTTATAATTTGCCTTTACATTAAACGCATTTTTAAAGTCGTGTCGTGGCAAAAAGCATTAAATGAGATGCATATATGTGTCTGATCCTAATAACCTAATTAAAAAAAAAAGCCGAGGTTCCGTTGAACCATCGTAATTTTAATTATAAATATTTTAATCACATTAATTAGCTATATACCTATATTTTACTTAGTACCATACGCCACAAGTATTCTCTTGCAATATTGCAATATTTTACTTAGTGTTCCATGCTGTGTAAATTGTGCTTTTGTTGGATCTTTTTAAAAAAAATCTGCTACATCACAGTAACTATCTACTAGTCCGTACTAGTCGCCTCTCTTTTTTGAGTATACTCATTTATATTAGACAATATAATTTTTTTTATCGAAGTGGCTGCGCTTACGTCAAGCGCCTTCTATTATTATATCTATTGACGTAAGCCGGAAAAAAAAAATACGAATTACGTCTTGATGTTACCGCTGCCACTGCGTAAACAAAAAGGGTTAGGGATAGGATAAGGTTAGGGACAGTGTTAGGGTGTGGAGAAATATCTATTGACGTAAGCCGGAAAAAAAATACGAATTACGTCTTGACGTAAGCGTAGCCTGTCCGTTTTTTTATTATTTTACACATGTACAGTAATTAAATAACATGATCTACTGCAATTTTGAACGACATATATCATTGCAAAGAAATTGATCTGAATCAAACAAAATGCCCAGAAAAATTACTTGCTAAAAATCCTTACTTTGAAAAAAATTTATTTATATTTCTCCTATTTTTCATTTATATTCAAAAGTAAGCACAGCCATTTTCTTTCACCTGTGATGTCACTTAAAATACAATGAAAAATAATCATATGTAAACAATTTTTTATAAAAGTAACTTAGAAATTGTTAGAAAGTAATTTTTCGATCCATTTATTTTGATTAATTTGATTACAGTTTGATGAAGACCTATAACTTAAGATATGAAAGAATCATATATCTCACAGATGATCTGTGGTTAACAATAACCAGATTTTCTTCTCAGTAGCTCAGCAAGGTACTGCAGTGAATTATTAAAAATATAAATATATCGATAAAACATATATACTATCTATAGATAGAAGATCAGAGCTTGATGAGCCAATGAGCATATTTTCTAGCTTAATTCAGTTAGGGGTGATTGTTAATGACAGTCCACTCATGAGATAAATGGTTCTTTCATGTCTTTGCAAAGATCTTGATCTGAATAGAACAAAACAGACCTAAAAATTACTCGCAAAATGTTGAAACAATTTTTTTTTTCTACACATTTTATTATATTCAAAATTAAACCCTGCAATTTTCTGCTGACTTAATTATGTTAAATTCAATGTTTTTTAAGTAACTTAGATAGGTACTTGGATAAAAATTTCAAACTGTTTTTTATTTGCCAAATTATACATAGATTGATAGAGCTTAACAAAAGATTCAAAAAGATACCTAACTTATGTGATTAGGTCTTATGGTTGTTGAGTTATTAGCTTTTATGTGTCTTTTATTACTATAGAAAAAAAGCTGAAATTTGTGACCAGAATTTTGCGTGATATAAATAGATTGTACAGACAGGAACTACAAATAGCCAGCTATCGATAATAGGTTACTAAAATAGGCCAATCGAGCATGGTTAAGATTCTGGTTTTTTTTTAATTCATAATGGTACATAACGTTAGTGAAATTGTGCTCATCTGTAATTTTATAATAAATGCTAATATTAAAAATGAACACAAAAAGTGTTTAGACTGTGATGTAGATAGATTGTACAGATAAGAACTACAAATAGCCAACTTTCATTTTCATGGCGGCCGTTATCGATAATAGGTTACTAAAAATCGGCCAATCGAGCATGGTTAAGATTCTGGTTTTTTTATTCATAATGGGACAAAACGTTTGTGAAATTGTTAAAATTATTATCCTATAACATGTCTTAAGTAGTAGAATTTAAAAAAACTCTGTGAAGCAATCTAATTAATGAGCCAGGACAAATGTCAACATACCTTATTTTCCAAAGAAGAATCCATAAACAAAAACGTAAACTTATACAATAAAAGAACTTTATTATAAATATTTACCCAATTCTTTTAGTAACTGTGTAAAAATACATAAAGAAATATCAAATATAAAGCATTCCAATTAAAGAAAACCAGTACATTACTCAGGGTTGGATCATTCGCAAGTTTATATGGTCTATGGCAGGAAATACTACGATTTCCGGCCGAGATTTTAGCGATATCCAAGTACCTAACTTAGAATTATTAGCCAGTAATTTTTCTGTCAATTTCATTTGATTCACATTAATACCTTTACATCAGGATATGAAATAAAAATTAATGTCGTGTGCAGACTCATTAACTATTACCCAGATTTGGAGCAAAGTTATCTCAGGACAAGCACAACTTCTGGAGTTTTAAAACTCCCTTTATTTGTTAGTTTTTTTAAAATTTCCCACATCGTCAATTTAAAATAAAAAAAAATATGTTTTGGAATATATGAATCATTTGTTTTTGTGTCAGACAATGGACAGTTGAATTAAAAAAGTGTTATGTCTGTATGTCAAATTAATAAGCGTTTACAAGAAAATTATAAACATTAAATTTATATAACTTTGTCTGTCAAATTAAAAAGGATACTTACAAAACACATAATTTTAACTCAAGTCAATTTAGTGCGTAGTATTGGATCACCATCATAAATAACTAGTGTAAATAATTTTTTTTTCTTGCGACTGGTACCAACCATAATTAAATAGTGCAGTACTATGTGGAAATCTAAAGCCACAGTTTTTACTGCATTTAACCACGAAAAAATCTATCAGGATTTTTACTACTTCATGGAACAATTGCATTTTCACAAGAACAGATGTAAATTTACAAATTGAAATAAATGGATATCATGAATTACCTATCAGTTTCCCTCTAATGACATTCTTATGAAAACATTCACACCAATCAGGATTTCTACTCTGGGAAAGGGTGAACCAAAATAACTGCTTGGAAACATTAACTAAAAAACAAACAATATTAGTCTTAGTCAACAAAAATGAAAATAAATATTTGATGTGGTAAATATTATTATGTTAGGTTTGAATCAATATTTTTTTAATACTGTCAAATGCCTACATCTAAGGCTTTGGGTGGGTGGCGCTTTGGTAGAAAGTGGATCCTACACTTCTGCCGCATGATATGATACTGTTGGCTACAGTTTCGACTCGGGCAAGTCAGTCACCTATGTCCCCTGTGGTTGCTCTATGGCCATTGCACTATTGGCTCAGGTATGGATGAAAGAAGGGCACTGCAAAAACCATCCCTTTGGTGGTTTACTGGATCTTTGAGATAAACATCACTATTTTGTAAATTTTCTCAAATGTCCTTCATATTTGTTCTTTTCCTGTCCTGTAATGTATTTTTTTTAGTAAAGACATTTTTTTTAATCTTGCAAAATAAAGGCTTTGTAAAAAAGGTCTATTTTTAATCTCTTTTTTTGACACCAAATAAAAAAAAGAAATTAAATATAGTCTAATTTCTGGTCAACAGAAATTTGTTTTTCATCATATTCTATTTTCATTTCTGTATGAATGAATAGGAGGGTATCATTAGGAAGGGTTCAGCATGGAATATTCTGTGCTTTAATTTCCCCTTTTGTTTTAAAGAGATTGTTAGAAGCCTATTTTTAAGCTTGACATTAATGCACTCAACAAGTAAAGAAAAAGTTCCCTTAGCCTAAACAGGCCATGGGGGCAGATGATTAGTAGAATTCATCTGTTTCTATAACCTCGGCATATGAAGGGATTTGTGTGGTTAGCACAACGCCCAGGTGCCTTTACTTCTTTTGGGATGACTTTGAAACAAATTTCACTTGGATAAATTCCCATGGGTTTCACAGAGGATCGAACCCAGGATCTAAGGCCAACAGTCGATTATCTATACCATTCTGCCATCCGTCCCACTGCACTCAACAAGGGGCAGCTGAAAATACTGTTTTGTATATTTTTTTACCTTTAATCTTTTTTTTTTTTCAGTGCACATGCACATTCCTAAATGATATTTAATTTTAGATGATCAAAATGATACATCAATTATATTGAGACAATGTTAAAATTTTTTGAGGGTTCAAGAAAAATGTAGTTAACTTCCTTTTCTGCCTGATGAATATTTTTACTGAATACCTAATATATTTTATATTTTTAGAAGAAAGTTCACATTCTGACAGAAAACGTGAAAAAGATAGGAAAAGATCTCGCTCTCCTCGCAGAAAGTCAAAAAGTCGTGATCGTGACCGTAAACGTTCTAGATCAAGAGATCGTAAAGTTAAGAGATCTCGCAGGTAATTGTTTTTTTATACCGTATTTAAATTGAATATTAAAGACCTCAAATTTATGTTAAATATATAATTTTATAATTTGTAAGGAAAATCGTATTGCTAACGTCAATTAATATTCTTTTTACATTTTGCTAGTCGATCACCAAAGAAAACAAGAAAGAAGAGACCATATAAATATTGGGACATACCTCCACCTGGATATGAACATATCTCACCAGCTCAGTACAAAGCCATGCAAGGTACTTGAAAAAATAATTAGTATCTAATTAACATTAAAATTTATCTTTCCATCTAAGAGTTATTATAAAATTTATTTTATCTTTAAAAATGTTCAATACAATTTATGAAAGAAGTATGATTTTATTTTTTGCTTAAATTAAATTTTGAAACATTATGAAAGTGAAGCAATATAATTTTAAAATTTTATTTTCGAAATTTTAATTAAAAGTGTATGAATAAACATAAACTGAAAACAGATGGAACATTTTGTTATAATAAGACAAGGTAAAGTATTGGTGTGCTTGAATAGCCAAATGCTATTATTACTTGTTGTAGCGGCTGGCCAGATCCCACAGGAACCTGTTGCCCAGGTGCCAGCCTCTGTGGCTTCAGCAGACATAACTCAGGTTCCCGGCATGAGCTCGCTAAGCCGACAGGCACGCCGCCTATATGTGGGAAATATTCCCTTTGGGGTTACAGACGTGAGTTTATTATTGATTCATGTTTCTATGCATTGTTTGAAGTGAAATTCAAAATTTTATTGTTCAAAAACACATTTATGTTGATCAAATATTAAGTAAAAAAAAAATTCCTTGAGCATCACTTCAGACATGGCATAGATTAAAAGATACTGTTGCTCAGAATTAGGGCCTATTTAGTTGTTTCTTTATCTCTTGTTTCCCTCTAGCGTCTGGCCAGATCCCAGCAGAGCCTTTGACTGCCCCTGCAGTGGGGCCTACTACTGCTGATGCCAGTCTCAATTATGCTGGCAGCTCCCTCAGCCGTCAAGCTCGCAGGTTATATGTGGGCGGTATTCCATTTGGGATGACTGATGTGAGTGCAGTCCAGCTGCTGTGGGAAACAATAGATAATCAGAAGCTGTTAAAATTAATTTAAAAAGAGTTAAATTAGAATTATATTAGATAAAAAATATAGTTACAGAATTATTTTTTTTATTGTCATCCACTTTTTTTTAAAGTTAAACAAGATTTGTTTAAAAAATTATTTTTTTCCACAGTTGGTATAATTTTTTTTTAAAAGTTTTACATTGTTATTTCCCAGATATTGTTTGTAAAAGCTAATACCATTATAAATATTAGAGTTATGAGATTTTTAGAAAAATTTGATTAGTTTCATTAGTAAAATGGTATACAAATTATTTTTTTAGTACTAATGGAAGATGTTCCCAACATGATTGTTTCAGGAAGCCATGATGGATTTCTTCAATCACCAAATGCGCATAACAGGACTTGCTCAGGCTGAGGGTAATCCAGTTATTGCTGTTCAGATAAACCTGGATAAAAACTTTGCCTTTTTAGAGGTGAGAGAATTTGTTAGATAGTACATGTATAAACTTTATTAAACAGTGTTATAATCCTCTTCATTTATGTTTTCAAATAGTTTCTTGTTATGAATTTATGCATATTTTTTATTTTTAGTTCCGTTCAGTTGATGAAACCACCCAAGCTCTTGCTTTTGATGGAATTAGCTTTCAAGGACAGCCTTTAAAAATCAGAAGGCCGAGTGATTATAAACCTCTTCCAGGCATGGCAGAAAACCCAACTTTAGCTGTTCCAGGTAGTTTGAATATTAATTAATTAACTACCTTACAGTGTGAATTTTCATACTAGTGGTCACATCTGATGAGGGAATATAAAGTGAAATTTCGTTATGAAAACCAGTGTAACAAATCTTTAAGTATTGCAAAAAATTTTTTGGATGCCTTATCTGTTGAAAAACTTTGTGATGAATTTCTTACTTTCAGAATTAAAAAAAAAAGCACTTAGCTGATATTTTATCCCCCACATGGGAAACTTTAAAAGTTATCTTAAATTCAGCATCCTAAAAAAACAAAAACAGATTATTCGTGAGATAGATGGGGGGGGGTAGATTTCATGTATCTGAAATACAATCGTACTGGTATTTCTTAGGTAGAGATGGCTGGCAGAAATTGGTGATCACATTTTATAAAGATGTAATTAACATAATTCAATACGGTGTGATCTTTTGTTTGGTTTAGGGAAACTATTTATTGTAATATGCTAGGATTGTATTTAAATATTTAATCCAGGAATAAATAGAAACATATTTTAAATACCGACCAGAAACTTTTAAAATTTACTTCTGCATGTATGCATTTATTTCACAATAATGGAGCATAAAACTTTTTTCTTAAAGTAATAAAAAACGCATCTTGTTAGGGAAAAAAAAAGTTTAATTAATACATTTTATATGTACATGTATTTACAAATTTAGATATTATTTGCAATAGACATGAAATTTTACTGCTATGGAGATAATTCAGATAATTGAACAGTTATACAAACATAGATATTTAAATGGCGTTAACTCCCTTTTTCTTTTGCTTCTAATTTTGTATGGTACAAAATTTTACAAAAAGAAAACATTTAGTTAAATACAGCTACAATTTAACAATAACAAAAATTACTTTTAGTAAAATACCTTATATGTTTTATCTTAGCTATTAATGAACGAAATGCACAAAAAAAGCGGGAAGTTTTAATTATAATTGTAATTGCAGGTGTAGTCTCTACGGTTGTCCAAGATTCAGCTCACAAAATTTTTATTGGAGGACTGCCCAGTTACTTAAATGAAGATCAGGTAAGTTTTATTTGCTGACCTTCTACAGGAGTTGAAGCACTGGACTTGTCCAGTCTGAGAACTTCAAGGTGGATTTAAAAGGCCTTGTCAGGCAGGATTTTTTTTTGAGTTTAATCAGAATAAATTTCACTTGCAGAACTTTTAAAAAGGTATTGTCTTAAGAAAGACTGCAGTCTGTGACAGAAAGGTAGCCAGTTGTCAAGCCTCTTCTCTTCGGCATTCTTCATTATCTACTCCTTTTGTCTCTTTAGCATTTTCAAGCAGAATCCGTCAGCTCTGGATCAGTTGTAATGCAGACTCTAATTTTGATTTTTTCAATGGGAACATACTGAAATTTTTTTTTTTTTTCAGGTTGTAGAAATTAATAGAGCAATTTATTGTTGTTTTTTTTTAAGATGACAAAATTTAATATCAGGAAAGAAAAAAACAATAAAATAAATTTTAACTAGTATTTTATATTCTATTTAAAAATTGCAAATAGAATTGTCTTGTCTAGACTTGGAAATTTTCAGGTCAAAAGATGCTGTTTCAAACAGAGTAGAGAAAAGGTGATATTGTAAACAGTTATAATAGGGCCAAAAAAAAGGATTTTTGTTTTCAGCTTTGCCTGTTCCAGCTATTTTCAAGTTTCAGGTTTTTTTTATCCCAAGGTCAAGTGTTTTTTTTAGTTTTGCAGATAACAGGTTCGCTGTTTTTTTTTGTTCAAGTAAGAGTTAGTCTGACAGCACAATTTTATCTCATTATTATGTCTCAATTTTAGTTGAACATTTTTAAAGCTTAAAGTTTACAACTAAAGCTAAACTAAAAGTTAAATGAAACAATTATATATTTAAAATTAATTTAAAACAAAGAGCATTTTCGTGTTTGTAGCACATCAATCTTGAAAACGAACAAGTAAGCCACATTTTGTGACATGTTATTTCAATGCAGGCTTTTAAACGTTTTTCTTCTTGTTTCTTCCCCCTTTCATTCCCTAGCTTAGGGAAGAGGTTGAAAGTGTGTTTACTTACCCACTACATTGTATTACCACTACAATCTTACTTTTGTGTGTGGCCAACCAGGACACAGGCAAGTGCTATCTCCTATCAATATCCGCATAAGAAGTGGATAAAAAGATCAACTTCAGATAATACATCTTTCTGAAGTTCATAGATCTTTTGAAAGATATAGATCAGATATAATATGGGCTGTCTTTTTTCATTATATTTTTTGTCTATTCCTTTTTAAAAGTGTAAATAAGTCCTGTTTTAAAAAAGGCCCTATTAAATCCAAGGTAAGATAAGAATACAATCAGTTATGTTTCGAATGAATGTGTCTTGAACACATTTAATAACTTTGTTAATTTGGTATGTTCAGGTAAGTATGCACCAGAGAATATTTTTTTCTTCATTATATCACATTAAAGGAAAAAAAAGTTTGTTTTTAAAACAAGTTCTACAAGGGGAATTTATTATTATGTGGGATTCATTAAAAAAAATTTAATTTCATAATTTTCACTTGAAATTTGTAAAAATGGGTAACAATGCTTTGCTGGCATTCTTCAAATTTAGCTTGTAAAGTTATTTTTCCATTATTTACTGTGCTATATTTAAGTTCTGAATGTATGCCTTTATATATAAATGACGTATTGTTAAATTGATGCAATAAGAAAATGAACATATTTGTTTCAGGTGAAAGAATTACTAGTTTCTTTCGGACCTTTGAGTGCATTTAATCTTGTCAAAGATAGTGCAACTGGTCTAACAAAGGGATTTGCATTTTGTGAATATGCTGATGTGTCAGTTACTGACCAGGTTAGATGATCTTAACTAGTTCTTTTTTTCTGAAGCATACATTTTTACTATAAATAAATTTAAATTGATGCGCTAATTTTATTGTCTCAGCTTATTCTTGAAACTTGTCAGTTCATTGGTTGCCAAGGGGAAAAACTAGAGAAATCATGCAATTACTGAGGATTTTTGGACTTTTGGTGAAATCGTCACGGTTCAGGGCACAATAAAGCCTGTAACTTTTAAAATAATAGATACTTCCTCATTTTATTTTAAAAAAAAAAGAATTATCTTTCTATCTGTTAAAGAATTAAAGTTATATAATTTTTATTAAAGGTTATTAATCAGAAAAGCATGACGATTTTTATTTCAATTTTTATTTTTTAACCTAATTTTGAACAGAAAATTTTTTCAGCAGGTTATAAAAATAACCTATAGGTATATCTAGATAAAATGAACAACATTCAATTTCCTTTACACCAGTGTAAAAATTATTAAAATTGATGATTTGATTAAGTTTTGATTTGCAAAGTCACTCTTTTTAATGGAGGACCTGAGTGCGGGCTTTTTATATATATTTAAATTATTGTTCAATTATTTATCAACTACAAACTTAAACAGTGTGATCTCTATATCAACTTGCAGGAAATTTAACAAGCTTTCTAATGATTTATATTTCATGTATGTTGACTTTATAAACAGAGATGATAAAAATATATATAAACTCAATTTTAAATTTCCATTGGTGATGTAACTTACAAATCTTACACATTACAAACAAAAAACTAGTTATTAATAACAAATGTGTACTTACTTAAGCATTATAATAATACATGTATGTTAATTTCTCTCACTATCGGTTATACTATCTTCAATGTTTTTTTCCAAATTATTATAATTGGGAACTTGAGGAATCATGTGTGTGAAGTCCCTGTAAGGATGAGATGAAATCTCTTAGATCCTATAAACCACTAATGGGACGGTTTTTATGGTGCCCTTCTTTCATCCCCACCATAGCCGATAGTGCAATGGCTATGGAGGCACTACGGGAGATATATCAGGAATTTGAGCCAAGACCTGAAAAATGTCCTTCATCCTCACCGGTCCTCACCGGAGATCAAACCAGATACCTTCAGGTCGACAGTCGAGACCTTTACCCCACGACTATCCGTCCCCTTGAGAAATATGTCACCATATTGGTACTCTAATTATTATATCTCAATAAAATCGTAGTCATTTAAAAAAGTGATCCAAGTTATAGTAATAAAAACAGACATAATAGGGACACAAAATGCTCTAAAATTAAAAATAAAGCTACACACATCATCCTATAACGTCATCATAATTAATGTAATCCATAATGAAATAGTAGTCTCACAAAAACATGCATACATAAATATCTTGAAATGTATAACTTTCACTAAACAAAAACAAAATGCAATTGGAAGTGAGGTTTCTGTCTCCCTGTTATTACATAATGGATTATTTATGCAAACGACCTAGATTTTCAAATAGATGAAAAGGATACCTTCACATTGATACTACATGTGTGTAATATTACGCTAGAAAGGTGGCTTAAACCATAAATCAAAAACAGCCTTTTCAGCAGATTTTTTGACTGGACAAAGCGTGTAATTTTTACCCCCTTCCCACTTAATATGCAATACAAATAAAAAGGACTGTCTAGAACAGAATGTAAAACCATTTATGATTTTGTGTAGAAATGATTTCTCTCAAAAATAAATAGGTTACAATGTATTACATTTGGAATACAGTATAGAAATCTATCACTGAAGTGAAATGTAAAAAATTCACATACATATTTTGGGTCAATTTGTCATTGCTATAAAAAAATCTGCTTCCGTATTGAAAAGGTAAAGTAATGTAAAGTTCTCTTTGCCCTAAAAGACCATATGAGCAGAGGAATTGTTGAGTTTATCTGTTTCTATAACCTCAGCATATATTGGATTGTGTGGTTAGCACAACACCCAGCCATATTTACTTCCCCAACTTATCAGATACTCATTTAAAGCTGGGTGGACTTTTAGGAAACAAAAAACTTCACTAGGACCATGTACATTTTTTTGGTCTTTGTGTGCCAACGTTTCCTTCTGGTTTATCGATAATTATCCCTTTTACTGTAATTTATGGTCTGTAAAATATGATACTTTTTTCAATTTGTTAGCTTTACTGGACAAGAGATAGTGCTGGCATCTGAATTTGTGTTAGTGAAGTTATAAATTAGAATAAAAATTTTAAAACTTAGATAATTAGCTAGGGACAGTTAATCTTCTGAATTTATTAAGTGAATGCAAAATGGAGTTCTTTTGTTATTATATGACTTGTATTATAGACTAGCTGTACCCTGCAAAGCCTTTGCATAGAGATAGACTATTGCTCAGCTTTGATACATATTTTCAAAATAATTTTGTTTTTTTTAAAGTTATGTACGAAATTAAAACTCTAAATAGTTGTCATCTATTATTTGGTATAATTTTATTGTATAATTTTAAAGATCGCTTGATTATTTTGCACTTCCACTCGACTTAGGCCTACATAATATTATTTTGTAATTTAAAATGAATCAAAGCACTATTTAAAGTATTATAATACCTGAGAACTTAATTGTATAGAAATTAGCAGAATTTCTTTTTTTATATTAGATCGACTTTAAAAAAAAACTTTATTTACGAAATCAGTTAAAACGAACGCGCTTGCTATTCTCATACGTTGGAGAATTTTCGATTATTAACATGTTCATGTTTGACGATTTTTAAATGCTATCTGTTGTAATAAAAACAATATTTTCAATGATATTATGTTATACATGTAATTACTTTTAATATTTGGGACTTTCACATTTCTTAAAAAAAACCACAGAAACTATTTAAAACTGTAGATTTTTTAAAAAGAAATATCGAGACCGGACAAGAAGCGCCATGTTTAATATTCTAAACTGGAATACTGTTGTATTAATTCTTTAATTTCAGTTTAACGCAGAACCCACACCGCTATTATTTATATAGACTTTTTTTTTTATTGCTTTATCTGAACTGTTTTTTTAATTATGTTATTACTATTGTTAATGAATATTGAGGGTTAGCCTTTGTTAATTTGAGGGCCTTTTTTTGATTGCGAAATTTAAAATAATTTAAAGACAAATTAGCTAAAAAAATTTTAGCTTCTTGTATAAAATAGAAACTACTACAGGTATTAAATGTTGATGCAAAACTCATTTGTTTTTTTTTCGCCATTTCTTCAATGCAGGCGTGTGCAGGGCTCAATGGAATGCAGCTGGGAGATAAAAAACTTATTGTACAGAGGGCTAGTGTTGGTGCAAAGAATGCACAACAGGTAAACTTTTAAAAAGTCGTTGTTACTCTACACTAGCTGTAGACGAAATTTTTTTTTAGATTCTCAATTGGAAATGCAGATAAAATATTACTTATGTCTTAAGACTAACACAAATATTTCTGTCAGGCTAGGATTTCAAGAAACTTTGTCATTTGTAAATGTATAGATGTATATGTTTGTATTGTATATTTTGAAGTTCATAGTAAAATAAATTACTTAAATCACAGCAAGCACCTGTACAGCTTCAAGTTCCTGGTCTGAATCTGAACCAGGGGGCTGGTCCTGCCACAGAAGTCTTGTGTTTGATGAACATGATTACCCCTGAAGAATTGGTTGATGAGGAGGAATATGAAGGTAAATTTTTTCACAGAATATCATAGAAATTTCTACCTTTTCATTGTCATCAGGAAAAAATTAGGTTAAGAATAAATTAAAAAAAAAAACCTTATTGTTTACTTTTTATATATTTTTGGAATGTGTTTACAAAAAACTTCTTTCAAAGATATAACTTAAAAAATGTATGCTCTTGATCTTTTATCAATTTTTGTAGAACTGAATGGGCATTTGGTACCAAAAAATTCATGCATGTTTTGAAAATCTGCAATTTAATACTGTATATCCTTCCCTGTATCCAGAAATGTTTTTCCCTTATTACAATAGTTACATATAAGATTTTTATCAACTAAATCACTTTGAACAATTTTTTGATTAACTTTATAAGTATTTAACAGCTTTAATTTATTTTAGAATTCACAAATTTGTGTATTGAGATAGGTGATCCAATCTACTTTTTTGAAATTATCTTTCTGTCTTTGCAATCTTCAAGAAATAATATTGGGTAGCTTAATATATTACTAGCCTGGTTTCTGATAAGTTGAGGAAGAAACTACGGAAAGACATAATGCACCATTTAATATTGGACCAGAACAAGATTTTTTTGCCTTTGTGTCAAAAAACATTCTATTACTTGAGTGTCTCATATTTGTGTAGTTTTAAAAAAAACTTTTCTGGAAAATAAAAGATATTTTGCAAAATCTTAATTCTCTTAGAATTAATTTCTAAGAAAAGTATTTGTACTTCCTTCCATGTTTTCTGTGGTGCATCAAAGGCCATTGCACTCTAGGCTATGGTGTGGATCAAAGAAAAGCCCCATAGTAGTTTTAAGGATTTAAGGGGTAATATGTCATACTTACACGAACTTCACAGATTGTTTACTGTGAATTATCAAAGTTTAATGACGTACAGATTTATCCCAAAACTGGGTTTTAATTTCTTGATCGTTTAATGATGGAATGGTTACTAATTTACATAAGGAATTTTCATATAAGATTCAGTCTGATTATGATTTTTCAATAAAAAGTGAATCAGACAGTGACTATTGACAATATTCTTTATTGAAATACACTGTGATGTCAGTTACTGACCAAATAAATAGTTCACTGCTGAAATGGTCTTTTCTTAATCTTGCATTGAAAGTAGCTAAGTTGACCCATGTAATGACAGATAAACAAAAAAGTACGCAGAACAGCAGTAGGCAATGAAATGGGTGGACCAAACAAACAATACATTAACTGATTTCTTGCAGTTAATCAATGAGCGGAGCTGTTTTACGTACATTTTGATATCACTCATTGTTAGATGTAAAAAAAAAGCAAAGACTGCTTAACCCTAATGGGCCATCGGGGCAGATGAAGTGTAGAATTCATCTGTTTCTATAACCTCTGCATATGAAGGGGTTGTGTGGTTAGCACAACGCCCATCCACCTTTACTTAAGTCAGGTACACATTTAAAGCTGGGTGGACTTGGGGACTTTCACCAGGACCTGAAAAAATCCCAAGGTTCTCACTGAGATTCGAACCCGGGACCCTCCGGTCGACAATCGAGCGCTCTACACCGCACGACCACCCGTCCCTTGTTAGATGTATAGCAGGCAAATATATGTCTAAGTGTTTGCTTGTCATTGCCCCACTCACCATTTTTTTCCTAAACACATTGTCTTTACATCAATTTTATCACGTTGCTCCATTACGAGCTATTACATTATCAAAATATAGAAATTGGGTATTTAGTATGCATGCATGGCTTATAGAGCTAAAATAGCTTTAATTATGTACGTAATAATTTTAGAGGCAGTTATCAGACTGAATTAATAAGAAACAGATAAACATTATATTTCTGCAAAACCTTTGCATAGATATAGACAACAGCTCAACTATGAGATTATCATGATAAAGTCACAATAATTATATGGGTCTATTAATTTTATACTTGTATTAAGAACGAAATGTAGAAAGATACTACATGTACATGTAGTAATTTTTCATTATCTTAACATCCCAAACGATAAATAATTTAAAGAAGTAACCATAACCGTTTGGCCATTAAAGGGCATAATCAAAGCGATGTTTTTACAATTATATTAAAAATGGCTTGATTATTTTAATCTTGCGATTACTCTTAGTAATTCTTTGTAACATTGTCTTACTTGGTTGTAATTCAAAAAATTAGAGCAATATATCATTGCAGAAATATTTATGTATTTATGGTCATTATCTCTTTTCAAATTGGGCCATATCGTTTAAGACTGCTGTTTTTAATTTGATAAATTTAATAAATGTTTATGATTTCAGATATAGTAGAGGATGTCAAAGAAGAATGTGGCAAGTATGGTATTGTTATGAGTTTAGAAATACCAAGACCTATTAAAGGAGTGGAAGTGCCAGGTGTTGGAAAGGTGAGTTTTATTTAGTCTGTTACAATGACTTTTTATTGTTTTGTTAATACATTCAGCATCACTGGTTACAGAGAATGGACAGTGCTGCGGTAAATTTTGCTCACAGATAATGAAATGAATGAAACTTATGAATAAATCTGCAAACGTGATGATTTTAAAATGCTAAACTTTTTAGCCTAATGCAATGCCACATCATGCATTTAATTTAATTATAGCCATCACATATGAAATGTATTTGTAAGAATTTATGTTGACCATCTGTTTAAAAGTTGGCATGAATGTTGCTTTAACAATGAGTTGTATTTCCTGATATCAGATAGGAAATGCTTTGATATGCTGCCATTCTTAGTATAATGACCTAAATTAGATTTACCTTCAGTGTTTAATGAAGTAAAGTAAAGAGAAAATTATACCAAACTGATTGATTTTATATTATCCATAAAATTTAGTAAATAATAGTTATTAAATACAATTTTATGTTACAATTTCAAGGCAATCGGTGAAGAAATTTTGTAGTGATAATTTCACAAGTGACATCCTATTTACATTTTTATTTATTTAGATGTATGTTTTCCCTTGTAATGAAATTTTTTTCACTAAATTTTATCATTAACCACATGGTTATTTTTTCTTAATGTGTATATTTAACTGAATATAATCCACAGATATTTGTTGAGTTCAACACAATCATAGAATGTCAGAAAGCTCAAGCTGCTTTAACTGGGCGCAAGTTCTCAAATCGTGTAGTTGTAACATCTTACTATGATCCTGATAGATACCACAGGAGGGAATTTTAGACGCATAATGAAACTATCATATTGTTTATTTTTTAATCTGGGAACAAAATATTTATTGAGAATTTCAAAGGATGCAAGAAGTTGAGTGAAAATTGTCTAGAATAAAATTATTAAAGGAAATATTAAATAAGCAACACAACAATAAAGCATCGGTATTAATTATCATGCTCAGCTTTTTACCTTTTGCAATGCTTTTTCTTATCAGTGATTTTCTAAAATGTATAGATTTGATCATTAGACCAATTTTTTACATAACAAAAAACAAACCTCCTATAGTTATGTTTCTGTAGGTAAATTTTTAATATTTGGTATCGGTAATTTAGATTGTCGATATATTTTATGTTGTAAGCATTTTTTTCCCTCTTGTTGAATTGACTTAGTATGTAAAATTTCATGTGTATAAAACCATTTTGCCTAACATTATATGATTCTTTGTTTAGTTTTATCAAGTATGTGTGGGTGAAGATGGGTAGAGTTTAGGCAGGAATAATTGTTGTGAAGATAATACTTACAAAACCAAATACATATATTTGTAACCATTTTTTTTTAATGCTCAGATTGTGTAAGTAGTAATTTTTTTCCTAGGCCTTCAGATTTATTCCATGCAAACGCCGCCTATAATTCATATCAAATATGACTAAAATACTGAAACATTTTCTGGCATAAAATTTTGAATTCTCAATGATGGCTTCAGAATTTTAAAGCTGGGCAGATTTTCTTTGTTGACCGAAGGTTATATTTTACTCATTTTTGGCTCCCATTCCTAGCATGCCCCATCCGGTGCAATGGCTGAGGGTAGCCATAGGGTATTTTGAGCTAATTTTTTGTAGAGAATGACTCTAGGCTGGTAAGTCGGAAGATAGCCACTAATAGTTTCAAGGGACAGGAAGTCCCAGTAGCAACGTCTAGATTACTAACACAGTGACTTCAAGCAGACTCGTGATAAACAGGTACATCAAGGGCCTCAAATATACCATCAGCTATAGGGCTTTTGATACAGGTTACCCAGGGCATTAAATGGTGTAACAAACCAGGAATTCCAAATATAGCTTTGCCCAGGGCCCTGAATGGTGAAACTTTACCCAGGAACTCCAAATGTAGCTTTGCCCAGGGCCCTAAATGGTGAAACTTTACCCAGGAACTCCAAATGTAGCTTTGCCCAGGGCCCTAAATGGTGAAACTTTACCCAGGAACTCCAAATGTAGCTTTGCCCAGGGCCCTGAATGGTGAAACTTTACCCAGGAACTCCAAATGTAGCTTTGCCCAGGGCCCTAAATGGTGAAACTTTACCCAGGAACTCCAAATGTAGCTTTGCCCAGCGCCCTGAATGGTGAAACTTAACCCAGGAACTCCAAATATAGCTTTGCCCAGGGCCCTAAATGGTGAAACAACCCAGGAACTCCAAATGTAGCTTTGCCCAGGGCCCTAAATGGTGAAACTTAACCCAGGAACTCCAAATATAGCTTTGCCCAGGGCCCTAAATGGCGAAACTCAACCCAGGAACTCCAAATATAGCTTTGCCCAGGGCCCTAATTGGTGAAACTTAACCCAGGAACTCCAAATGTAGCTTTGCAAGGGGTCGTAACCCCCCCCCCCCCCGGTCAAGAACAGTTCATCATTAAGTATAAAGACAAACTGTATTTACTTGGTCGGGTCTTAGCATCTTTCTACATAATGTGTTGTTTACTTGGTTGTGTCTTGGCATCTATCTACCTACTGTGTTGTTTAATTGGTTGTGTCTTGGCATCTATCTACCTACTGTGTTGTTTACTTGGTTGTGTCTTGGCATCTATCTACAAACTGTATTGTTTACTTGGTTGGGTGAAAAAGAAGGACCTCCTGCTCATTTAGTTTTAATGGCTGCTTTTTAGATGTTCACAGCACATTGGAACCTGGGGGTGCAACGAAATTGTCCCGCAACTCCTAAGGCCGACCGACCCCACCTCAACATTTGCCGTCTGTTTTACAAATTTGTGAAGGTCTTGTAATGTTATCATAAGGTGATGTCCGTTATATTTCAACTCCTTCAATTAATTAACTCATTTACAAGTTGACTGTCAGGATATTTGATTGCTGCTGCTCAGTAGAAGGGGTGTGGGGCAGGTTAATTGCATGAAGCCTAATAGGGTTCACCAACCCCCCCCCCCCCGTGTGGTTTTTATGTTTTATAATAGGCTTACTAGTACATGGAATTATTTGAATATTTTTGTAAAATTGGTTGTATATATTTTATTTTGTCTTGAGACGTTTATTTACCGGGGCCCGGAATTTCTCGGCGTCCCTACTGTAGAGCCGTTATCATGGATGAGTAAACTAGAGGGCTCTGTAGGCCCCCCCCCCACCACTGCTAAGGGTCATCGTCAGGACTCTTCTGTGGCCAACAATTGGCGGGCTGTCACAGGGAGAGGGGACCTGGTTTCAAAAGAGGCCCATTACTTGCTGGCAACCTTAACATTCTACCTAGGGCCTCTAAAGTACCTTTGCTTAAGTTCACTGAATAATAGTTTGTCCTTGGGCAGTGGTGGCGAACCTTTTTGGGGCCGCGTGCAAAAAACAAAAACAATCAACACTTATTTATAGCAGGGAGTGATATTTTTTTTTAGTTGCATGCCGACTGATGAGGCTCTCAGCGTGCCGACTGTGGCACGCGTGCCATAGGTTCGACACCACTGTCCTAGGGGGCTCTAAATTACCTCTACTTATGTTCAGAGGCGCAACTAGACCAAACTTTCAGGGGGGGGGGGGCACAGTTGCGCCACTGCTTATATTCACTGAATATAGTTTGTCCCAGGGCCCAATATGTAACACTGGCCTTGACCTCTCACCTCAATGGCTAACCCTGCTGTTGCCAAATAGAGACTTTTTTTTTTTCAAACAGTTTCTTGCAAAGTAAAAAAAATGGAAATCCATTTAAAAAATACATTTGGAAAGCAAGTGTGACTCCGTGCACTTGCACGCTTATTCATGCCCATGTGCAGTTTTATTGAAAGAAGCTGTCAAAGGATAATGTGAACCGGAAATGATAAAGTCACGATTAAAACAAAAACAAAAAAAAAAACGAACGATTGAGTCTGTCAGGGACGCGCAAATTGAGAAAATAAATAAAACATGCAATAAAAAATAACATAAAAGTTGTAATTTATTTATTTTTTAAAACATATGTAGCAGTTATTGTGCTTTTTTTTGCGCTATATGTAACTTGATATGATCAAAGTAATGTGGCGACAGACGGACACCTTCGTAGAGAAATAACCGTAGCATATGGAGGAATACAAATGGTATAATGAGAAATACACATGATATGATGAGAAATTAACAGAGGATATGTAGAAATGGACCATTTTATAGTGAAAAACTGCTCACTGGAGAACCATTTTTTTTTCAAAATTTTTTTTTCGTCTATAAGAGTCCTTTAATTAAATTTTTATCCTCCCGTTTTTCTTTCTCTTTAAAATGTAAATCTGTAATTATTGATTACCATAAATCATATTAATAAGCCCGATAACAAGCACTTTTTCTGACTTAATATTAACGGTGCATATATTAAAAGTGCCTTAAATTTATTCATGTAACTGCAATGTAGGCTAATGACAAGCAAGATGAGTAACCCTTACACATATAAATACACATATTTTAATGGCCAAATCGTTATTATTTTATCATTATTCGTGTTTAACTCATAAAACTATTCCCAGACCCGCCATCTGTCAGAAATATAAAACCAAAAATACAGACAATCTGTTCCCATCTTTCATCGTCGTCTGCCCAGCTCCAATTTTACATCGGGGGTTGGGGTGGTGGTGGGAATAAAAAAAAAGTTTTGACAAGGAGACTCAATATTTTGAAAAAATCTGGCATTGTCGTGCTGTTTCAGTTTTAAGAAACGCAGTGGCTACGGTTCGGTCCGACCGAACGCGTATTTTTTTTTTTCGGGTACCAGCCTTACTTATTATTGCATAGCGGCCGAGTCGCTGCACTGAGCTATATAACAACATAATTTATTTTATTTTTCAGAATTTTTTTTTCAGGATGAGGGTTAGGGATAGGGTTAGGGATAGGGTTAGAGATAGGGTTAGGGATAGGGTTAGGGATAGGGTTAGAGATAGGGTTAGGGTGTGGACCAATATTATCTATGGCTGGTACCCGAAGTAAAAAAAATACGGGTTCGGTCGGACCGAACCGTAGCCACTGCCTTTAAGAAACCACCAGTTTTAATCAAATACAGTGTCTTACCTAAAATATATTTCTGTTATTAAAAAAAAAAAGTCAAATGTATATGTTAATTTTTGTAATTGTAAGTAAAAACTGAAACTCATATCTGGATTATATTTCGCATACACAAGTAAGTTTGAATGGCTTTGTTTTAATAAAAAAAAAAACGTTCATATAAAGATGTCTAGACAATTGTTAGGGCTCCTTATGAAGGATATTAAAAAATCGTCTTTTGCTTTCAGCTACACACTAATATAGAATGTCACAGAACAATGTCGTTCCTCGTATGTACGTTAGTTATGTTATTTATAGAGACGATTACTTTTCACTTCTGTAGCTGTAGCATCGATACTGTGGCTTACTCTGTCCATCGTTGCTACTGATACACTGGCACTGTAGAGACGTGTGGTCCATTTGTTTCATGAACAGTTGACCGTCATTAGGAATGTAGCATTCCCCGGTATCGCCCGGACAACCTACACATACACAAGTGGGTTACGATCAAAAAAACAAACAAAACAAATTAAAAAATAAAACATATGTTTTAAACATAAAACAACATCAACACAACATATATTCAAACATAAACCAAGAACATATGTTTAAACTGAAAACAACATCAACACAACATATATTCAAACATAAACCAAGAACATATGTTTAAACTTAAAACAACATCAACACAACATATATTCAAACATAAACCAAGAACATATGTTTAAACTTAAAATGTTCGAAATACGTGATACGGTATATTGCTATATATATATATATATATATATATATATATATATATATATATATATATATCAATCAAATATATAAAAGTTTATTGTTTTTATAAGTGACTGTACAATAATACACTTTACTAAACTCACCCATTTACATAATCTTACATTTGTAATTCATCTGTATGTCTGTATGTATATGTGTCTGCTATTCAGTCTTTTCTAGCTGATTGCTTTTCTACTTGTCTTTAATGCCATCCATTCTGCTTGACTCTATATGTCTGTCATTGCATCTATTCTGTTTGACTGTATTGATATTTGTCTGCCATCCCATCTATTATGTCTAACTATATATCTGATTGTCCGTCCAACCATCTCTAAAGAGGCCTGTATGTATGTGACTATATATCTGATTGTCCGTCCAACCATCTCTAAAGAGGCCTGTACGTATGTGACTATATATCTGATCCTCTGATCCATGGGCGCAACCGATGAACGGGTCGTGCTGGTCCGGACCCTACCAAAAATCAAGCCACTGGAATTCGACCATACCAAAATTTGGGGGCAGACATACCAATTTTCATCTTCCCTAATATTTTGGACCCTACCAACTTCAACATACTGGTTGGGGGCAGACATACCAATTTTCATCTTACCTAATATTTTGGACCCAATCAACTTCAACATACTGGTTGGGGGCAGACATACCAATTTTCATCTTCCCTAATATTTTGAACCCTACCAACTTCAACGTACTGGTTGCGCCCCTGTTCTGATCTAAAGAGTTCCTGTACTTATGTCTATTTGTGTGTTCATATGTAAATCTGTCTATTCGTCCTGCCTTTATTCAGTGTAAAAAAAAAACAACAATCGCATTAACCTTGACCTCACCTAAAGACTTAGTTTTGACTCTCAAGCTGATGGTCCCATCCACTGACGTGGATCTCTCACAGGTGACGTCATGACAGTCAGACGTTGTCCACTGCTCACCAGCATGTCGACACACACTTTGCTCTGAATCATAGCATTCTGAAAGTTAAATGCACCGGATGTTCTCATGTTGTCATTATGTATTATAATATATGATGTCATTGTGTACAATCATATATGATGCCATTATGTATAATCATATGCGATGTCACTATGTGTAGTCACAAGCGATGTCATTATGTATAATTAATGATATATGATGTCACTATGCATAATCATATATGATGTCATTATGTATTATAATATACGATGTCATTATGTATAATCTTGTACTTTAGTTAATGAACATAAACTCTTTGCCTCACTGACGTCACTAACAACTTTCCCTAAAGTAAATGTTTGAGAGTTGCCCTCTAAAAACAAATTATTGCATGACATTTTCCTCAGTTTTGTGTGGGCATAATGTCACAGGGATTACCCGATTACCCGTGCAGTGGGCCTAGTTTCAACGGTATGGTATTTACCGTAGATCTACCAATAAAACTTCTATTTTGAGAAAGAAGAGACAAAAGATAAATAAAAATAAGAAATGGATTTTTTTTCTGATTATTTTTTAATAAGAGTATTTTTTTATATTGATATAATAAAAAAAAATTATACTTAATGTGAGGTGTTGGTTTTAGTTTAATTTTGATGGAACAGAGGAGGTAAAGTAAGATAATATTTTGTTTTTCTATTAGTACAAAGACCGGCCGCATTTACCATCCACAATGAATGTCAAACACCAGTTTAATACGTGGTGGACTTGTGCGCGTCTTCAGCCAACACATATACACAAACACACACATATACACAAACACACACATATACACAAACACACACATATACACAAACACACACATATACACAAACACACACATATACACAAACACACACATATACACAAACACACACATACTTTAGATGCAGGAATAATAAATCTTAGATGGTGTTAGATGTTCCTGTGTTAACAAGATTTCGACAGATATTTTATCACTGATGTTTATGTCATTTGATTGTAATGTAAACAACAACAACGACTATATCACCTGCTTTGGTCAATTCAAATCCAACGTCATTTTGAGTCAGTTTACAGGTGTGTTCAAGACAATGATTCTGTTTGACTCTAGCACCAACTGGATGACAAACACCTTTTGTGTCCTGGCAACCTGGAACCATTACATGTAAAATATATACAACACTACACTCGCACGTATACAACACTACACTCGCACGTATACAACACTACACTCACACGTATACAACACTACACTCGCACGTATACAACACTACACTCGCACGTATACAACACTATACTCGCACGTATACAACACTACACTCGCACGTATACAACACTACACTCGCACGTATACAACACTATACTCGCACGTATACAACACTACACTCGCTCGTATACAACACTACACTCACACGTATGCAACACTACACTCGTACGTATGCAACACTACACTCGCACGTATGCAACACTACACTCGCACGTATACAACACTACACTCGCACGTATACAACACTACACTCACACGTATACAACACTACCCTCGCACACAAACAAGACGTACACTCGCACATTTCAATGAAGTATATTCCTACATTATTCATTAACATGAACTATACTGTACTATATTATGATAGAATGACTGAACAACATTAAACATTTCATTTATTAACTCCTAGCTTTCATAAAGGGATGGTTTACTTTTTACGTAACGCTATGGAGGGAAGGGGGTTGACAGAGGTGTGGGTTCAAATTCTAGAAAAAAAAAGTATTGGTAGGCTATAGGTGAAGGGCCCCATAAGCATGTTAGCGTTGAATAAATTGTGGCCATCTTGTGATACATTGCAATTTTTTTTGTGAAAAGTAAATACGTTCAGATTGGTTCCTTGGCTTTTCTTACCTACTTCAAGTACTTCAGCTTTTAGTATGTAATTGTTGTTTCCCTTGTGGACTTTGACACATTTATAAGTGACACACCTTATTGTCAACGTACTGTTAAGGTTTACACACTGACCTTCAATGGCACACGCTGGGATAGTTATAAAAGAATAGGTTAATCAGATATCAAATGTTATATAATGCTACTAAAGCCACATTAATATAGAATAGGATTTCTTGCAAATTCGCCTGAAAATATCGACGAAAAACAAGCAATTTTTCTCATGTGAATCAATGTGTTTAATTAATTCTTGGCCAGTGCAGTTGTGGTCATTTTGTGTGGGTATGTGTGGGTATGTGTGTATGCACATAGGGCACCATAAAACCATCTCAAAGATGCATAAAGGGCACCACAAGACTATTTCAGAAATATATAAAGTGCTTAACAAAAACTATTACAGAAATGTATAAAGGGCAATAAAAAACTATTTTAGAAAAGTAAAAAGGGCATGAAGACATTTTATTTTAAAATGTGCAAGTAGTGTTGAGGTGCGATATAAAATCAAACATATTGCTTTGCCAGGGACACTACACTACTACAGTGGATGGCTGAGCTATAGGGCCAGCATGACTTGTCCAGCAACTTGCAATAGACAGATCTTGAGTTTAGAGAGGCCATTGTAGTGGCTACCACCCAAATATTTACTTACCTGGCACAGGAGGTACCATGATCAATAAAGGTCAACAAGGTACCTCCTGTGCCAGGCTATCCTGGTCTGGGAGGCATACCATGGCCTGTGGGGAAAAGATCATTGGGGTTCTCTAGTCCGGGAAAAAATATCCCTTTTGCGACGGTGGTGATACTGTGGTAAATGAGGATCATACGAGACTGTAGTACTTTTTCACAGCTGGTGTTGGTGGATAGATGTGGTCGGCAGACGACACCCTTCCACTCTGTCCCACTCAAGCACACCTTCGCACCCTGCCATTTCGGGCGGAGAGTTCAGGCACATTACACCCTTCCCTCTGTCCGGGTGGCGAGAAAAAACCCCATCGCCTTGATATTCCGGCCGATCAGCAGTAGACACACCCTGCTGGTCTGGCCAGTTTGGGTAGGTCTTAAAACCCTCTTTTCTGCCATCCAGGCAGATGTTAGTTGTCACACTCAACCCGCCGCTCTGTAGGCATGGTAGACATGCAACAGCGCGCCAACAATGCTGGTGTGGTAGGTAAAATACAGCCTATCATGATGGCAATGGCGGCGTAAAAAAAATGAATTTCGAGAGTATTGAACGAAAGTGACAATTCCATGACATACTAACCCTGTGTTGATATTTCGTAGAAAAGTCTGTTGTCATTGAGTACACATGTCTTTGTCATGCACCGAGAGAGTGTCAGCACCTGACCTGGTTTATGACAGTCTCCCGACTCATCCCGACACACTGAAAAATAAGGGGAAATAATCAAATAGATTTATCATCTAGAAAGACACGAGTTATCGATATTGATAGCTTTTTTTTTTTAGAATCATGTACATTGTTTTCTCTTCAAACAGTTCAATATATTCATAAACATTATTAAACGTTTGGCTTGGCAAGCTTTGGCTATATCTCTACTGTTTTAAAATATAAACATAGAATAAACACAACAGTACATAGTCACTGTGATTGAACACAACAGTACATACTCACTGTGATTGAACACAACAGTACATGCTCACTGTGATTGAACACAATAGTACATACTCACTGTGATTGAACACAACAGTACATGCTCACTGTGATTGAACACAACAGTACATGCTCACTGTGATTGAACACAACAGTACATACTCACTGTGATTGAACACAACAGTACATGCTCACTGTGATTGAACACAACAGTACATACTCACTGTGATTGAACACAACAGTACATGCTCACTGTGATTGAACACAACAGTACATGCTCACTGTGATTGAACACAACAGTACATACTCACTGTGATTGAACACAACAGTACATGCTCACTGTGATTGAACACAACAGTACATACTCACTGTGATTGAACACAACAGTACATGCTCACTGTGATTGAACACAACAGTACATACTCACTGTGATTGAAAATAACAGTACATACTCACTGTCACTGAACACAACAGTACATACTCACTGTGATTGAACACAACAGTACATACTCACTGTGATTGAACACAACAGTACATACTCACTGTGATTGAACACAACAGTACATACTCACTGTGATTGAACACAACAGTACTTACTCACCTTCACTGAACACAACAGTACTTACTCACTGTGATTGAACACAACAGTACATACTCACTGTCACTGAACACAACAGTACATACTCACTGTGATTCTGGAGGAACATTTCTCTACCGTCCAGGCATAAAATATGCAGACATGCGTGCTGGACAGTTTTGTAATATCTCTCTCCATGACGGACACACTGACCTGCCGTGGTGGTAATACGTGTTTGTTGAGGAGATCTATCTATCTATCTATCTATCTATCTATCTATCTATCTATCTATCTATCTATCTATCTATCTATCTATCTATCTATCTATCTATCTATCTATCTATCTATCTATCTATCTATCTATCTATCTATCTATCTATCTATCTATCTATCTATCTATCTATCTATCTATCTATCTATCTATCTATCTATCTATCTATCTATCTATCTATCTATCTATCTATCTATCTATCTATCTATCTATCTATCTATCTATCTATCTATCTATATGTCTGTCTGTGTTTCTCTCTATCTCTGCTTCTGTCTGTCTTTCTGTCTGTCTGTCGGTAATATATATATATATATATATATATATATATATATATATAATAAATATCTGTGTATACATCTTTATATTTATCCACCCACGTTCCTATCTATCGGTCAGTCCCATCGATTTATTCTGATCGAAATATCTTACCAAGTTCTCCAACACTATTCACTGATGATGTTAACAAAACGATCCCACACATTTGTACCAAACAGATTACATTTAAACACATGATGTTATAGAACCCGAAAGATTTGAAAACTGTAAATTAGTTTTCTAACACAGTTTCGTACAATAATTTCAACTAATTTTCAGTCAAGCTGACACACTCCTATAAAACAATAAAATCTTGTGAAATGAACTTTTAAGTGATCAAAAATACTAATAAAAACACTTTTCTTTTTGTAATGTCTGGAGCTTTCAATTCTGTCGATGTCTAGAGATATTGTTGACGTTCTGGTGAGTAAACATGTGAATGAAGATGAACAGTAGCACTGACTACGTTTGAAATAATCACAGGCATGTGATAGATGGGCATTCTATTTAAAGTAGCAGCCCCCAGTGACGAATCAAGATCAAACCTGTACTACAAGTTTTACTGTTGACAATGTGTGGTCCATTTTTGTCGCAAACTTTATTTGTTTTTGGCTTCTTGTGGGTCAAACAAAAGGTAGGTGAGCAAGTCTGAAAACTATCCGTGATTTAATTGTCCAGGCTGATTTCTCAGACATAACAACTTTTTCTTCTACCTACGAACTTCACATTTTGGGATCATGAACAATGTGGTATGGTTAGGGGTGGGGAGTTGGGGGTGGGGGGTGTCTCCAGACATCGTGTTGTCTCGTGTTAAAATACTTAACAGAGAAACGATGAAAATATGAACGGTTGTACACAATTGTTATACACAACTGTTATACACAACCGTTATACATAACCGTTATACACAACTGTTATACACAACTGTTATACACAACAACTGTTATACACAACAACTGTTATACACAATTATTATACATGTTACCGGCAAAGTGTGAAATCCGGCATTCTATAGAATGCCTAGGCAATGTATAGAATGCCTGAATTTTTCAGGCAAAGTATGAAATAAATTGCTATTTCATACATTGCCTAGGCATTCTATAGAATGCCGAGTTCCCGTTCGGCAAAGTATGTAACTATTGGCTGGTGAAACACTATGATGTCATGATGGTGGAAAAAGAAGGTATGAGTGCCATTCAGTTTTACGTCGCGGACTCCGAGTTATTTGACGTACTTCATAATGCCCATTTGGCTATTGGTCATGGAGGACGGGACAGAATGTTGAAAGAACTATCACCCAAATACAAGAACATTACACGTCATGATATTGAACTGTATGCTAACCTTTGTGAACCTTGCCAGAAAAAAACAAAAAGGCGTCAAAAAAGGCATTGTAGTCAAGCCAATGGTTTTTTTTTTTCAGAATTCAACTCTCGTTATCAGGTCGATCTCATCCAATTTCAATCCCAACCTGATGGGGAATACAAGTATATAATGGTGTATCAAGATCATCTCACCAAGTTCGTGGTTCTCAGCGCCCTGAAGACAAAGAGGGCAGAAGAAGTAGCATACAACTCGTAGACATATTTACGTTGCTTGGTGCTCCAACAATTCTACAGTCCGATAACAGCAGAGAATTTGCAAACAGTGTGGTAAGCAGCTTAAAGGAGTATTGCCCCACCTTGAAGATCGTTCATGGTAAGCCGCACCACTCACAAAGCCAGGGGAGCGTCAAAAGAGCTAACCAGGACATCGAAAAATATGTTGTGTGCTTGGATGCAAGATGGAAAAACTGGCCGCTGGAGTGAGGGGTTACGGTTCGTGCAACTCATGAAGAACAGAGCTTTTCATTCTGGGATTAAAAGATCACCATACAAAGCACTCTTTGGCTGCATAGCTAAAATAGGCCTAACAACGTCGTCCCTACCTGTCGATGTTTTACAAGATATAGAAACAGAGGAAGACCTCAAAAAAAGTATACAGAACATACAAACAACACAAGAGCAGATAGACAGAGATGAAGGAATGCAAGAGACAGCCCTTTCTGCAGAAGACATGCATAAGGATGAAAACCATGATGGAAAAGTATGCACAATTTAAAAATTTTATACTTTGCCAAAACGACACTAGTCATTCTATACAATGCCTAGGAATTGTATAGAATGCCTAGGAAAAGTATGCACAATTTAAAAATTTTATACTTTGCCTAAAATGACCAGGCATTCTATACATTGCCGGCATTTCACACTTTGCCGGTAACATACACAACCGTTATACACAACCGTTATACACAACTGTTATACACAACTGTTATACACAACAACTGTTATACACAACTGTTATACACAACTGTTATAAAGACACATTACGTGGTTGTAGTAAGACGATTCCACAGTAAATGAAGTTGAATAAAAAAAAGTAAAATCAAAGGGATAGTTACTCTAGCTGCCACTTTCAAAAACTTAAATTGTATTTTTTCCCCCCACATGGGTCGCTTGGGCAAAACTGTTTTCTCAGAGGATCTGTAAGCTAAATGTTTATAATTTATTATTTCAAATTAATCAAATATTCTCCTGTGATCGAGTTGATGAAGGGAAACATAAACAACTCAGAAGTTTCTAAATTTAATTTTTTGTTTAAATTCTGTTTTTTTTTTTGCCCTTTTCTTAATAAAAATTATTAGAACGTTGAAATTGGAAAATATCTAAAATTGTCTAGTTTTTTATTGTTAATTTTATAGTTTATCTGTCCTTGTCGTCTGGTGTCTCTATATTTGTGTCATGCGAACAGTTAAAATTTCTTGATACATGTTAGGGGTTGTATATGCCAGTGACTCTTAAAAAATATACCCAGAAATAACAATGATGTTTGTGAAATCCAGTGACATAAATATTATTTAGTTGTGTAATATTACATCGTTGAAACGTATCACATTTGTTCTCTCCTCCGTCTATTGAACAGTAGGTGTAATCGGTTGTCAGTCTTCCTTATGGATAGACAAACCATAGACCAATGGGACCATCCCAATACAAATTTCTATAACATCTGAAGCTATGGAGGCCCCGTCTGGTACTATTCTCTAGCCCCCCTCCCCTAGTGGCGTAGCGAGGGGGGCATCATGACCCGGACGCTACTCACAAAGGGGCGCCAAATGGTCCACAAAACAAGCAATTGTATATAATAATTGTAATATGGTTTTCGAATGGGGGGAGGGCGCTAAAAAGCAATTGGGCTCCTAGCGCGAGTCTATGAACGGCTCTGAAAGTTGTAACTACTCTTAACAATTCTAATTGCTTATGTTGAGTAATGTCGTCATCTTGAAACTTTAAATAAAAAAAAGTTTTATTTTTGTTCGTTCTGTTGAGGTAGTCATTAATTAAAAAAAAACAACAAATGTTCATGTCCAGACCTGGCATTAAGAGAGAGACATGTGGGTCAGCGAGGTACAACCGCCACTGGGATGAGTCGCAGTAGGTCGAGGTGACACAGTGACCTCCGTCACGACCAGACTGTTTCTCCCCATCCCTTGACTTGATCCCAAAAGTGTCACGACACTGACATGACACCGACATGACAATGACAACCCACCTGACATGACAAGTTCCGTTAGTGACACTATGTTTTTTTTATTTCTGCGACTGGCTTACTCAATCCCAACATTTAACGAGTCGATGCTGTAATACTCTTAAATGATTGAAGCCATTTTTTTTAAAGTCGTAAATTGGATTTTTTTTATTGACTGAAATTATCCGAATGTCAGAGGTATTTATTGGAGTAACACTTATTATGTTATGTTTAGAAATAAAATAAAATTATATTACCTGATAGGTGAATCTTCTTACTTAGTTCTATAATTGTCACGTATACAAACTTTTTCTAAAGCATGCACACACACACACACACACATATATATATATACTACCTTGGGTTAAGAACGCTGCGCGTCACGAATAATTTGGATTACGAATAATAACTTTCGAATTTTCGTCTCGGGCTCGAATAGTATCTCGGATACAGACGAAGGCGATATATATATATATATATATATATATATATATATATATATATATATATATATATAGAGAGAGAGAGAGAGAGAGAGAGAGAGTGAGATAGGGCGAGAGAGGAAGAGAGAGGGAGAGAGGGAGAGAGAGAAAGAGAGAGAGAAAGAGAGAGACAGAGAAAGCGAAGAGAGAGAGAGCAAAGAGAGAGCGAGAGAGAGTGAGAGAGAGCGAAAGTGTATGAGAGAAAGCGAGAGAAGGAGAGAGAGAAAGAGAGAGAGACAGAGAGAGAGGAAGAGAGAGAGCGAAGAGTGAGAGAAGAGAGAGAGAACAAGAGAGTGAGAGAGAGAAAGAAGGGGCGAGAGAGAGAGAGAGCGAAAAGAGAGAGAGAGAGAGAGAGAGAGCAAGAAAAAGAGAGAGAGAGCAAGCAAAAGAGAGAGAGATAGAGAGAGAGAGAGAGAGAGAGAGAGAGAGAGAGAATGAGTGTTCAGTAAATACGTTCCGTCTTTTGGGGTCGCCAAAGTGTGCCATGTAATGAAAAAGAATGGTAAAAAAGCTTTACAGTGTGTGTGTGTGTTTGTGTTTGTGTGATTATGCGTGTATGTGTGTGTGTCAAAATCAAAATCTAGGAAAAAAAAAGCGCCCCCCCTATTTTCTTTTCGTCAGTCACTTTTGTTGGTAAAAATATTTGATAAACAAGTGCAACAAGTGCTATTTAATGATATCTACTAGAATACGATATTTTGTTTTCAAACACAATTATTTGCATTATTAAATTATTTAATAGCAACACTGACCTAAGATCTCCAGTCACTCATATCGGAGTATGGGCCAACAACTAAAGATCTCCAGTCACTCCTATCGGAGTATGGGCCACAAACTAAAGATCTCCAGCCACTCATATCGGAGTATGGGCCACCAACTAAAGATCTCCACTCACTCGTATCGGAGTATGGGCCACCAACTAAAGATCTCCAGTCACTCCTATCGGAGTATGGGCCACCAACTAAAGATCTCCACTTACTCCTATCGGAGTATGGACCACCAACTAAAGATCTCCAGTCACTCCTATCGGAGTATGGACCACCAACTAAAGATCTCCAGTTACTCCTATCGGAGTATGGGCCACCAACTAAAGATTTCCAGCGACTTCTGTCCTGAGCCATTCTCTCCAGCTGAACCCCATCCGGTTGATGTCCGCTGCAAATTCTCGCCTCCAGGTTTTTCTTGGCTGGCCTCCCTTTCTTAAAATTTGTTACATAATAGAAATTGTCTCATTAGGTGAAATTCTTACTTAATCGTATTCCTGTCTAATTTTTAAAATTTAATAATTCATCAAAATAAAAATCTGTAATTATTTATAACAATTGTTCTAAATAGAAGTATGCCAAATTGATTGCAAATGAATCAGTACAAGGGTTTCTTGACAGTCCTCATTTGCATTTCAAAAACAAATTTATACATATTAAATATATATTGTCTAATGCTTTAAACTTCACTCAATTTTAAAATGGGTAGAACATTATTCGTGCCAAATGTTAAATTGTGCGTGAGATATTTTTGAAACAAAGACAATCTTTCTTCTCCTTCTTCCTTTGGCTCTACAGCCCATTTAGGGCCCTGGCCTTCCATACTACTCTTCTCCACTTTTCCCGATCCATGGTCTTCTTCCTCCACTCTCTCACTCCTAAGGCTTTAAGGTCTCTCTCAACTTCTTTCTTATTTTTCCTTATTTCAATTGATCTTTATGAAGCTGCATATCTATTCCATTGGTTCTTTAAATACAAAGAATAAGTCAAAGAAAACATCACTTTTTATAAAAAAAAAAGAAATTAGTAAAATTGAGTAAAAATGTACTTTTCTTTTACAATGCACATATTTCATACACAGCAGTAGAAGGTTAATTTTTTTATTAAAACAATTTTTCTAAATAGTAGTTCACTTCTACAGGTTCTCACTCAGTCAGAAGAAAATGTTTTTTAACCTGTAAGAACAAATCAATAATGTTTCCTATTTATGGTTATCAGATCTGTCATTTGTACAGGCTAACTGTCATTTGTACAGGGTTAGCTGTCATTTGTACAGGGTTAACTGTCATTTGTACAGGGTTAAATATCTGTCATTTGTACAGGGTTAACTGTCATTTGTACAGGGTTAACTGTCATTTGTACAGGGTTAACTGTCATTTGTACAGGGTTAACTGTCATTTGTACAGGGTTAACTGTCATTTGTACAGGGTTAGCTATCTGTCATTTGTACAGGGTTAACTGTCATTTGTACAGGGTTAACATCTGTCATTTGTACAGGGTTAACTGTCATTTGTACAGGGTTAACTGTCATTTGTACAAGGACAAATATCTGTCATTTGTACAGGGTTAACTGTCATTCGTACAGGGATAAATATCTGTCATTTGTACAGGGTTAACTGTCATTTGTACAGGGATAAATATCTGTCATTTGTACAGGGTTTCACTTTGTGAAATCTGTTGGTCGTTGGTTCCACACAATTGGTCAAAACATTGCCAATACGACGGCCACAATGTTAATCTAAAATGATTTCCCCCTGTTGCCTTGAATATTTGCTCTTTCCACAGCCCTGCCACCATCGATGTTCTCTAGCTCACACTAACTGACTTAAAGTAAGATTTTCATAGTGTTGAAAACTCAACTTATGGCATTGAAAACTAATGACTAATACAGTCAACTGGGATAAAAACGTATTGACGAAATAGACACACACACAGAGTCTGTTGTAATGTGTTTTACTTTATTTCTATAATGTGTAGTCATTGTAAAACAATACATTAGTAAACGTTTACTTCATCACAGAATATTATTTTTTTTATGTATAAATGAGAGAATAGACTCAACTCATAAATGTTATAATATATATTTGGTACGAACAATATCATCTTTGTGTAACAATTGATTGGTATATGACTTGATATAATATGTTTCACATTTAGCGATGTTTCATAAATATTCAATCTAAAAGTTTGAAATAGGTGTCTAGATAGATGTTTGACCAACTCATGATGTCCGCAGACTGGTTAGTCACCGTCAGATACAGCGATAGAGTATCCGGTTATCTGTGACGTTGCAGCGGCAACTGTGTAGGAGTCGACCATGAACCCTGTAGCTGAAGAGGTCGCCGGGTTCGTGACATTGACCTTCCATATCTCGACATTCTTATCGAACGAGAGAGAAAAATATAAATAAATGAATAATAACATACATAATAATACAAATAGAGGAAACGACCAGTAAACAATAATACTAAGTAACAAGGCCGTAGCCAGGATTTTGTTTTGGGTGGGGGGGGGGCTGTGCGGAGAGTTTTATGTAAGAAAAAATTGGAACGCAACGATAAAGAAGTATGTTGTATAATAAAATTTGATTTTTAGAATTAATTGGGGGGGGGTGCAGCCCCCTAGCCCCCCCCCCCCCCCCCGGCTACGGCCTTGCTAAGTAATGTATCAACATAAAGTATGCGTAAGTTAAACACGAAGGGCAATTTTTTCCGACCTCCACCACATAATAATATTGTGTGCTTTATATTGAAACCAAAACACCAATGTATCAATAAATGAGTGTTTCGTAAATGATGAGTTTTAAATATATAGGTCAATTTTTTGTTTAGTGGTCAAATGGTCGTCCAGTGAGTGACCAGCCCTTCACTGTCAATAAGATCAGTTCATTGGGAAGTCCACCCTGCGTACAATGGCTACTTTGGGTTAAGTAACGGCAGCTGAGTGCTGTGCTAGACGCACAACCCCTCAATAAGTTTGTATCTTAAACAGGTCAGTACTACACTTGAGATGAACCGATTCGCCCCAAATGGGCATACATTGTTAATCCCCGATCGTGTATATTAATTACCATCCTAAAAATGGGTTTCAAACGATGTGGTTTATATGAAATAAAGAGCATGTAGCTATGAAGTAAGTAGCATGTATTTATGAAATAAAGAGCATGTAGCTATGAAATAAAAGGCATGCATTTATGAAGTAAAGAACTTATCTTTATGAAGTAAAGAGCATGTAGCTATGAAGTCACATGCTCTTTAGAGCATGTAGCTATGAAATAAAGAGCATGTATTTATGAAAAAAGCATGTATTTATGTCGTAAAGAGCATGTATGTATGAAATAAAGAGCATGTAGCTATGAAATAAAGAGCATGTATTTATGTCGTAAAGAGCATGTATGTATGAAATAAAGAGCATGTAGCTATGAAATAAAGAGCATGTAGCTATGAAATAAAGAGCATGTAGCTATGAAACAAATAGCATGTATTTATGAAGTAAATAGCATGTATTTATGAAGTAAAGAGCATGTATTTATGAAGTAACGAGCATGTAGCCATGAAATAAAGAGCATATATTTATGAAATAAAGAGCATGTATTTATGAAGTAAAGAGCATGTAGCTATGAAGTCACATGCTCTTTAGAACATGTAGCTATGAAATAAAGAGCATGTATTTATGAAGTAAAAAGCATGTATTTATGAAGTCAAGAGCATGTAGGTATGAAATAAAGAGCATGTAGCTATGAAATAAAGAGCATGTATTTATGAAGTAAAGAACATGTAGCTATGAAATAAAGATCATGTATCTATGAAATAAAGAACATGCATTTATGAAGTAAAGAGCACGCAGCTATGAAATAAAGAGCATGTAGCTATGAAATAAAGAGAATGTAGCTATGAAATAAAGAACATGTATTTATGAAGAAAAGAGCATGTAGCTATGAAATAAAGAGCATGTAGCTATGAAATAAAGAGCATGTATTTATGAAGTAAAGAGCATGTAGCTATGAAACAAAGAGCATGTAGCTATGAAGCTAAACTTACTGGCGTTTCTGACAATGGGCTGGAAATAGTTGTAGCCATCAATGGTTGTTTTAGTGCAGGTGTAGGTCACACACCGCTCATTCCACTCGTCTCCCACATCATGACACTGATGGTTACCATCTTCACAACCTAGAAATGACATAATGAAATTATGACGATGATGATTACCATTTTCATAGCCTAGAAATTACATAATGAGATCATGACACTGATGGTTACCATCTTCACAACCTAGAAATGACATAATGAAATTATGACGATGATGATTACCATTTTCATAGCCTAGAAATTACATAATGAGATCATGACACTGATGGTTACCATCTTCACAACCTAGAAATGACATAATGAAATTATGACGATGATGATTACCATTTTCATAGCCTAGAAATTACATAATGAGATCATGACACTGATGGTTACCATCTTCACAACCTAGAAATAACATAATGAAATCATGACGATGATAATTACCATTTTCATAGCCTAGAAATGACATAATGAAATTATGACGATGATGATTACCATCTTCACAACCTAGAAATGACATTATGAAAACATGACGCTGATGGTTACCATCTTCACAACCTAGAAATGACATAATGAAATCATGACGCTGATGGTTACTATCTTCACAACCTATAAATGACATAACTAAATCATGACGCTGATGGTTACCATCTTCACAACCTAGAAATGACATAACTAAATCATGACGCTGATGGTTACCATCTTCACAATCTAGAAATGACTTAATGAAATCTTCTTCATTTCCGAACGATACGCCTGGTAAGATGAAAGGTAAAAACAAAATGTCACAAGAATTGAATTCTACTGTGCTAACCTCTGTGTCTGACTATTCATACACTCACCTACCCTTTTATATTATTTATTCTGCATTTTGGTCTAAACAACAACAAAAAAAACATCACCTATACGAAACTGCCTTTTGTTAAGCAATATCCCATAATACCCCACAAATTGAAATCACTACTGCATTCTAGCATCCAATCGAAAGTAATCATCGAAAATTGTCAGTTTATTTGATCAACGTCTTCATGAATAATTTACAGCTGTTTCAAATGTTCAAGTACGACTCGTCTGGTAGATTTCTCGGAGTGAGTTTGATCTGTTCAACTCATGAAGAGAGTGAGTTTGATCAGTTCAACTCATCGAGAGAGTGTGAACTATTCAACTCATCGAGAGAGTGAGTTTGATCTGTTCAACTCATCGAGAGAGTGTGATCTATTCAACTCATCGAGAGAGTGAGTTTGATCTGTTCAACTCATGGAGAGAGTGAGTTTGATCTGTTCAACTCATGGAGAGAGTGAGTTTGATCTGTTCAACTCATGGAGAGGTCTTTATCAGCTTTATGGTTGTGCCAACTTTAAGGCTGTGTCAGCTTTATGGTTGTGTCAGGTTTATGGTTCTGTACACATTAGAGCTATCCACTGTTAAGTAGATATGTGTCATGTAATAACTAAACCTAATTCCAGAACTCATGTTTATCACGTGATCAAATGTGGTCCGAAGAATGCCGAGACAGTTTTTTTAACATAACGGAAAATAATCAATCTAAAGACATCAATTTATTGACATCAATATAGACATCAATTTATAGACATCACTTTATTGACATCAATCAATAGACATCAATTTATTGACATCAATTTTTACACACATCAACAAGAGAAAAAAATATCTTGTGGTCTTATTATTGTGATGTTGTTATTTGCAAGTTAAAAAAGAATTTTAAAAAATTGCAAATTTATTCTTAAAAAAATATTTATGTAAAATTGATTTAGCTTAAAAAAAAACAGCAGCCCTGAAACATAAAATAAATTTTGATGAAAAACTTTTCCTAGTAAAAAGAAATTCAAAAATAGAATTATGAATTAGCACCAATTAAACAATAGTTTACATTTCTCAATAAAACCGATATTTAATTTCCATATTATGCAATAGTTTATAAATATCAACTATTTCAATATTGTAGATATCATTCATTGAAAAGGCTGATTTTCAACAAGAAACTTTAAAATATTTTATTTCTTCAATCTAACTTCATTGCACTTTGTTCGTTGGTCGTTGGAACAATTACTCACCTTCTGAAATAATAAAACTGGAGCCAAATATACATCAGTATTGTTCTCTTTAACCCTTTACTCACCTTCTAAAATAATAAACCTTTAACCAAATATACAACAATATTGTTCTCTTTAACCATTTACTTACCTTCTGAAATAATGAACCTTTCACCAAATATACAACAATATTGTTCTCTTTAACCCTTTACTCACCTTCTGAGATAATGAACCTTTCACCAAATATACAACAATATTGTTCTCTTTAACCCTTTACTTACCTTCTGAAATAATGAACCTTTAACCAAATATACAACAATATTGTTCTCTTTAACCCTTTACTTACCTTCTGAAATAATGAACCTTTAACCAAATATACAACAATATTGTTCTCTTTAACCCTTTACTTACCTTCTGAAATAATGAAACCGGCGCCAAATTTACAACAATATTGTTCTCTTTAACCCTTTAATTACCTTCTGAAATAATGAACCTTTAACCAAATATATTTCAATATCGTTCTCTTTAACCCTTTACTTACCTTCTGAAATAATGAACCTTTAACCAAATATACTTCAATATTGTTCTCTTTAACCCTTTACTTACCTTCTGAAATAATGAAACCGGCGCCAAATATACACTGATGTTGTAAACAACGAGACATGGTCGAGTCTACAAATATCTGGCTGTGTCCAATCAATTGTCCATTTACTTCACAGTGAGAACCTGGGGACCGACAAGACACACTGTATTACAATTACAGACACTGACGAGACACACTGTATTATAATTACGACACCATGAGCTGGGATAAACTCTTTACCTTTCATCATCTCCCCAGCTGAGAGTCCTACATGAAAAAGTTTTTCATGATATTTTGTTTTTCTTAGTTTTTTACTTCCTGCCTAGTTTACAAAAAAACAAACAAAATAACATAGCTCGAAATATTCTAAAAATAACCACAACAATTTTGTTTGTAAATTGAGTGGGAGTATGGCTAACACAGGAGAGGTTAACAAAGTACAGTCTAATTAACAAAGTACAGTCTAGTTAACAAACTTGCATGCTAATTTAATGGGAAGGGGGCTAACTCATGAAACCTTTTATACAGTACAATCTAGTTATCGATATGTTTTAAAACCCAGGACTTCTGTAGAGATTAAAACAAATTTTTTTTTACAAGTAAATTGACTACATTTGCCAAATTATGAGTAAAATAGCTCGACGGGAATACAACAAATAATTTATTATCTGAATATGAACTGGAATAGAAATTAGTTAAAAAAGCTTGAGCTAAAGCAAATGAAAGCAAAAAGAGGGCGGGGAGGTGGGGTTATTTATATTATCAAAGCTTATATTTTGTAGAGATTATAAAGTAATTTTTCAATCCTTTGATGATTTCTTCTTGTATGCAACAAAACCTGACACGAGTACAGATAAATGTCAACCTGGTGTAATGAAATGTTACTTCTGTGATTGGATCCACATCTCAGACAAACTTAGTTTACATTGTAATGAAATAAACAAATTAAAGCTACGAAGTTCAACAATTAGTTTAGGAGATGAAATCAAAAGGAAACAAATGTGTGTGCTCACCGGGTCCATAATGTCCGAACATTAATTCTGGGGATCTGGAGTGTCGGCGAGGAATGCAATTAATCTGAGCGAATATTGCGAAAAGAGACAAAGAAAGCGAAACCAATTTCGATAACATGTCGTCTGCTGTTGGTTGATTCTGCTGGATGCTGCTCGGACAATTCCTTTTTTTCCCCCTCTCACTACACTGGAAAATAAACAAAAGAAGATATAAATAGAACATAATTTGTTGGAATAAAAAAAAATGTAGTTTAGATGAAACAATCTTAGCGCTACCTTGTTTTAATGAATTAAGTCTGTTTATAAATGGATAGCAATTTCGTTTTCTACCATCTATATATATATATATATACATCGTGGACAATTACTTCGTGTAACGTCATCAATAAACACGTTTTGATACAGAGATTGGGTCGCTGGCGACATTTCTAGGGGCTTCTAGGGCAACCACCCCAGACCCCACCCTTAAAGAGGGCCAAAAGATACTCGACTTGGGCCCCGCTAGCGACACTTGCCCCAAGCCCCACGCTATGGCGCTACCCATGTTATATATGGACTTTTGTTGCCATTTCGATACTCCATAACTTGAAAATAGAATGTTCGATACTCGCTGTTAGGGCAGGGGTGGTGGACAGGGGCGCAACCAGTAAGTTGAAGTTGGTGGGGTCCAAAATATTAGGGAAGATAAAAATTGGTACGTCTGCCCCCAACCAGTATGTTGAAGTTGGTAGGGTCCAAAATATTAGGGAAGATAAAAATTGGTACGTCTGCCCCCAACCAGTATGTTGAAGTTGGTAGGGTCCAAAATATTAGGGAAGATGAAAATTGGTACGTCTGCCCCCAACTAGTATGTTGAAGTTGGTAGGGTCCAAAATATTAGGGAAGATAAAAATTGGTACGTCTGCCCCCAACCAGTTTGAAGTTGGTGAGAAAAAATATTAGGGAAGATAAAATTAATGTCCGCCCCCAACCAGTATGTTGAAGCTGGTGGGTCCAAAGATAGGAAGATAAAATTGGTACGTCTGCCTCAAAAATATTAGGGAAGATAAAATGGTACGTCTGCCCCCAACCAGTATGTTGAAGTTGGTGGGGTCCAAAATATTAGGGAAGATAAAAATTGGTACGTCTGCCCTCAACCAGTATGTTGAAGTTGGTGGGGTCCAAAATATTAGGGAAGATAAAAATTGGTACGTCTGCCCCCAACCAGTATGTTGAAGTTGGTGGGGTCCAAAATATTAGGGAAGATAAAATTGGTACGTCTGCCCTCAACCAGTATGTTGAAGTTATGGGGTCCAAATATTAGAAGATAAAAATTAGTATGTCTGCCCCCAAACCAGTATGTTGAAGTTGGTGGGGTCCAAAATATTAGGGAAGATAAAAATTAAGTACGTCTGCCCTCAACCAGCATGTTGAAGTTGGTGGGGTCCAAAATATTAGGGAAGATAAAAATTGGTACGTCTGCCCCCAACCAGTATGTTGAAGTTGGTGGGGTCCAAAATATTAGGGAAGATGAAAATTGGTACGTCTGCCCCCAAATTTTGGTAGGGTCGAAAACCATTGGCTTAATTTTTGGTAGGGTCCGGACCCACATGACCCGTACATCGGTTGCGCCCATGGTGGTGGGCAATCTTTCTGCACCGCGAGTCTCAATGGGTTCTTTGACTTGACAGAAATGTCGGGCCAAGAGCCGATGGACGAAATGTTCATAAGAAATATTGAAATTAATGTAAACGTCATTTGTATGAAATAGTTTGACGGTGATTAGTTAGACCTGGTCTGAACTAGACATTCATGAACAATGATATAAAATAAAGAATTGTTTAGTTAGACCTGGTCTGAACTAGACATTCATGAACAATGATATAATATAAAGAATTGTTTAGTTAGACCTGGTCTGAACTAGACATTCATGAACAATGATATAACATAAAAAATTGTTTAGTTAGACCTGGTCTGAACTAGACATTCATGAACAATGATATAATATAAAGAATTGTTTAAATCTACCCACAAAGATGTCTACCACCCACTCTGCAATAACTAACTACAACAAATCAATCACTTAAATCATTCGTAGATCAATAATGACTCAACCGTTTCCTGATTGTAGTGTTGTATGGTTCAACCCTGATTGTAGTGTTGTATTTTTCAATACTAACTGTTATAAGAAACATGTATATATACAATTATATTTTTAGCTTTGATCCGCGGAATCGTTATAAAAAGAAAAAAACTATCTACCAATTAAGATTTGATTATAAGTGAACACAGATTAAATCATTCTCTACCTACTAATTACGAGCAAGTGATACTAATAATACACGCACACTAGACAGACACACACGACATACCGAGAGACATATAAGAAAGACACACAAGACAGACACACACACGACATACCGACAGACATACAAGAAATACATACAAGACAGACACACACAACATACCGACAGACATTCCAGAAAGACACACAAGACAGACACATATAACAGCCGCACATGACAAAGACACAAGAAAAACACAAGTCACAGACACACAAGACAGGCACACAAGACAGACACACAAGACAGACACACAAGACAGACAGACAACACACACATTCACAAAACTGACGCACAAGTCAAACACAAAATAGAACACAAACATCACACCAGTGTCTTTTAATACCTTTCCTTACTACCATATAAATATATCATTAGTTACTCATTAGACGTTCAGTTACTTTTAATTTTACTTCAAAGTACGTTAGAGGCAACGGAAGTAAATGGCTGAAAATAATTTATTTTTCACAAGAAATATTGAATGTTCTAAAACAAAAGACATATTTCCAGAATGATGCAGGTCACTAGCTGGTATACCAAAGCCTAATTGTCCTGTTTTATCACTAAACTGGTCATCTGGTCAACTCTGAAGATTTCACAGACCCATAACATCAACAAGAGTATTAATGGTAGGATGAACACAAATCTAAAAATAGCTACAGATCCTACACCCCCTAACAATAACATTAATCACTACAGCAATAACAACTTAGCTCAACATAACCAACAACACTAAGACAAATTAATGGAATAACACCCTCAAGTCATTTAATATGGACCTGCGAACTGACGAAGATATACCGAATTAGTAAGCATATGATCTTAAAAGTCAAATTTTGAGATATTAGCGTGGACGGATGGCCGAGTGGCGTAGAGAGCTTGACCGTAGACCTGAGAGTACTGAGTTCAATCTCTCGGTGAAAGCCAGGTGAAACTCTTGGTGTAAAGTCTCCCCCCCCCACCCCCCAAGTCCACCCAGCTTTACATGGGTACCTGATATTAGTTAAGGGAAGTAAAGGCGTCGTGCTAACTCCATTCATATGCCGTATTTACATATTTAAATTTCTTTACATATCACCTGCCTCTGTGACATACTAAGGGAATTTAAGTATTTTAGGATATATTATTATTGATACAGTAGGAAACAGCTATTTAGTTAGGAAATAAATGTTACTATAAATGTTACTAAGTAGAGCAAACAAGCAGAGGGGGGGGGCAGACAAAACGCAGGAGAGGGGGCCTGTGTGTATTACATACCACAAGACAAGTCAAAACTGGTGCTACACCTCTCTACTGTACATCTATAGTCTGACAAGTCAAAACGGGTGCTACACCTCTCTACTGTACATCTATAGACTGACAATCTCTACTGTACATCTATAGACTGACAAGTCAAAACGGGTGCTACACCTCTCTACTGTACATCTATAGTCTGACAAGTCAAAACGGGTGCTACACCTCTCTACTGTACATCTATAGTCTGACAAGTCAAAACTGGTGGCATATCTTTCTATTGTACATCTCTGACATTAGGGTGAGAGTTTATATTCGTCCGTCTTCAGTCAACCTGTTTGTCTCAGTGGCGATCTCTGTGAGAAACTTTTCTAACGGCTGTCATGAGACCAATTTATCTTTCTCGTCTCCTGAGGTGGACAGTGTCCACTCTCTGAGCCTCTGCGGCCATCTGCATCACATTTAATGAATGCCATTTGGGTCATCGCTGACAGCCATTTCATTTCAATTTGCGTCCTTCAGTCTACAAAGGTCATTGCCGAAGGGTCATTGACTTCAGCTACATTATCTATTTAAGTAGACTACACTAACCAATTGCAATTATCCGGTCTCAATATCATTGGGCCCATTTAGATCTAAAAAAATATCCGCCATAAAATGATGAAACATTTTTAATAGCTAGTAATTGCGGAGCTGGAGGCTATTAGTGTAAAGAGCTCCGGCATGGAGGGTATTATTGTAAAGAATGTAGAACTCGTTGAGAAAATTTCGTTTAGAAGTAATAAACTTTTTCTGTTAACAAGCTCTTTTAAAAAATGTGCTTTAGTTTAAATAATGAATTATTAAAGGTTACATATTTAATATTGTTTGGACTGGAAAGGCCATACAATGGATCGCCTTAACACCAGTGGTAAAATAGGAAGTAAGGGGGAACGCAAAGTGGGAGGAAAAAAAAGTACTGGAACGTGTTCCGGTTCTGAAAAAAAGGTAAGGGAACGTTGTTCCACCGCGTTCCCCTCCCAATACACCACTGCTTAACATACGGGGGGGAGGTCCCATTTTGCTATCCCATAATAACAACTCCGCTGAAGTAGAATACACATTTATAAAGTTTCTCCGTGTCACAAAGTACACTCTAATTCATTTCTCACTCATACAATTCCCCAGTGACTATAACTTCCGTTTATCGACATGATTAACAACATGGCTGTCTGTTGAGGGACAATATCACGTGACAATAATATCACGTGACATGATCACGTTACGTTTGACGCACATGTCATGCATCATTTTGAGGAAATGTTTTTCATGTCATCTAAGTTAAGTTTAATAAATTATCATTTTTTAATAAACTATTTTGGATACATATTTTAGAAAGGTTCTTAGTGCATTGTTTGAAAAATCATAAAATAGATTTAGATTTTTTTGATTCATGTTAACAGAGGAAGCCTAAGCATAGGGCTGGGCCCCATGGCTGAGCCTTGAGCAAGTTTAATTTATGTAACGTGGGACGAATGCCTGAAATAATTTAGTTTTGTTCTTAGCTAAGAAAAACATCCCCCGATTGGCCCCCCTCCCATCACGCGCAAGTCAAGGGGCGGTCACAGCAGCTATTATAACTAGAGAGCGACCGATAATCGGATCGGTATCGGTATCGGACCGATATCGGCACTATCGGTTAATATCGGATCGACCGATTTTTGTAGGGAGCGACCGATAGTCGAACAGATATTGGCACTATGGGTTAACTATCGGACCGGCCGTTTTTTGACAATTGTTTTTTTTTTCACAACAGAGTTGCAGAAAAAAAGCCGTAAATAACCCAATTCTATAACCAGATCAGACAAGATTTAAAAAAAAGGAAAAAAAAACCCGTACACAGAAATTGTCACGTCCACAAAAATTGCATCAGCGATATGACCTTGAAACAATAGGATAGGCATTTTTTAATTCTAATGCATGACCTTGAATGATACAATTAGTGAACATCTGTGTGTATTTTTTTTGGGGATGGGAAGTTGGGGGGGGGGGGGAAACAAGACACGTGTGGGCGATGTGTTACGAAATATGAGCATGAGTTGACATACGTCATTAGCTGTAGCACGAGAAAAACACGTGTTCGGCATTGTTGTTGATTAAAAAAAATATCGGTATCGGTATCGGTAAAAATGCTGGGGAAAAATATCGGTATCGGACTATCGGTAAAAAGGCATATCGGTCGCTCCCTAATTATAACCCCCACCTCTCAGGCCGCGACTGTTTTATAATAGTCTGAAAGAAAAATAAACCAGACAACAAGGGTCTTCTAAAACAGCGTTATTGAATCCAGGTACATTAGTGTATTGTGGGACCCATCTCTTAATACTCAGGATAATGAAAGTATCGTTAAATATTATGGAGTCCTATTCTCATTCCTCACCGTAGCAGAGGGGTGCTAAGGTCATTGAATCATTACAGATAACTGAGGTAGGGGATTGCACTGGCTAGGATTTGAACCCGCCACTGACAGCATGCGGAGTGAACTCAAAGCCTTTAATTATATCAAATATTCATTGTTTTTTGTAGCCAACTAGATTTTTTGTAGTCAATAACAGGGATGTTCACAGTGTTCTATGAGAGGGCCGGTCACAGTGTTCTAGGAGAGGGCCGGTCACATTGTTCTATGACAGGGCTGGCCACAGTGTTATATGACAGGGCTCGTCACAGTGTTCTATGACAGGGCTGGTCACAGTGTTCTATGACAGGGCTGGTCACAGTGTTCTAGGACAGGGCTGGTCACAGTGTTCTATGACATGGCTGATCACATTTTAGTTACTTATATCGTAAAAACTAAACTAATAACCAAGCAGCCACACCTTAGATAAGATTTCCTTATAATAAAACAATAACAAAAGAAACGTAATATGGAAAGCCGCACTAAATTCAACGCATACAAACATTCATCCTCTGTTGTTCTATTATACTAATGCCTTGTGTTGAGAACAATAAACACCAATAACACAAAACTTTGTGATAAGTTCTATATAAAATAACATTTCATTCATATTATGCTACATGGGATATTGTGGTACACTCATATTATGGAACATACAATATGTAAAAAAGTTAAACTTAAAAAAAATGTTGTTTCAGTAAATAAAACCTATTCGCAGCTGATGTAATTTAAACTTATTATTAGAACAGACTAAATAAATTCAGGTATAAACCTCTGTCGATAGTCGTCATGAAATGTATTTTCAGTTTGAATCTATAACCGTGAAATCTATAACCATGAAATCTAATATCATGAAATCTAATTTCATGAAATCAAATATCATGAAATCTAATATCATGAAATCTAATATGAAATCTAATATCATGAAATCTAATATCATGAAATCAAATATCATGAAATCTAATATCATGAAATCTAATATCATGAAATCTAAAATCATGAAATCTAATATCATGAAATCTAATATCATGAAATCTAATATCATGAAATCAAATATCATGAAATCTAGTATCATGAAATCCGCCCTATAAATACAACTGAAAGTGCGATTTCTTCTTTGACATTTTTTTCCGTCCGCATTTTGTGCATTAGAAATAATGATAATTGTAGACATTTGTAAAGATCAAAGACAAATAAATATTCACGTCATATATTTTTTTTTAACCGTTAAATGTTTCGACTTCGCAATTATTAAATGGGGACGCATTTTAGACGCCCGAGAGACGGACCCTAGACTCAGTTATTTTAACAGCTATCAATCATTCCGTTTTTACATAACTGTTGCTAAACTTGAAAGATTCGTTTCCATATATTATTATTAAAACTATCTTATTTTTTAGTACAATGTTTATCAGCGCACTTCACGCCCCGAGGGCTTGTCACAAATGGGCGCCAAATGGTATATTTTACATTTAATATTATATGGTTTTCGAATTGGGGGGGGGCGCTAAAAAGGTATTGTGCCTCGGGCGCGAGTTCAGCTCGCTACGCCACTGCGGCTTTAGTAAGTTCTTTTTAATGTTATGGTAAATCTCTATGCCCCCCCTCTCCTACCAACTATTAATGCCTTTTTTGTGCCATTTGAATCAAATGCTAAAATATTACGGTATATATTCTAACGTCCTTTATAGTAAAGATTTTTTTTTTTGTTTACCGGAATAATCGATTTAATTTATTCAACTTTGCAAGTTAATGAAGTCATTCACACCCTTACGCGGGATTCGATTAAGAAAAGAAGAAAAAAAAATAATTAAATTTCCAAAACACACTTATAGCACATTGAGGGAATCGATACTTAGCGATACAACGATACAACGTTTAATAGATAGAATGTAATAAAATAGCTTACGACACATTGCAGCATTCTTCACAGAATTGTAAATTTTTTTTTTTCAAAGAATTTTTTTTTCTTAGAACTTCTTGTGTGATTTCAACGCCACCTCCCATAAATTGATATAACGCCGACACTCACCGAATGACCCTGTGACTACCACTGCCCACGACGATATAACCCACTATAGGGGGCCACTGATCTAAAGTTATATTTTATACATTAATTAATTTACTAAAAATGACTTTACATTTGAACTCCCAACAGCCTGATTACAGCACTACGGTGGCACAGTGTGGCAGAGCGCTGGACTCCCGACCAGAAGGTACCTGGTTTGATCCTGGGGTATCACCGGGACTTTTCTGGGGTCCGTTGGGCACCTTAAATTTGTTGGAGAAAATAAAAAAGCGGATGGTCTTTGTACTATTCACACTAATTCAAATAATAGCCATGGCTACAGAAAGTGGGTCATGGTGAGTTCCTGCATCACACGACACAAAGAGGTTGGTCAGCATCGGTCCCCCCTGCGGTGAAGCCAAATGGTATATAATCTGGATTATACTTACGCCGTTTTTTTTTTTCGTTCGTCTTTGGCTGCTTGATCATCAGAATCGTCCAGGTTCTGGTCAGTCTTCCTCTTCACAAATTTATCCATGCCACGAGGCTTGGACAGTTTACTTTTATAAATATTGATAAACAAATGCCCAGCGGCCCGGCGAGTTTTAGGGCCCCGGACTGAGTTGGCCAATCAACTTTTGAAAATATTATTATCAGCACGGGGGGGGGGCGTGACAGCCCTGCCCAGGGGCCCGAGATTTCTGTCGGTGGGCCTGGTCTCGTTGATTCAGATATCACATAAAAAAAATTAGAGACAAAGTTTCAGAGTAAAGAGGGTTAGAGGAGGTAATTATCAGTAAAAATATTTCACATTCTGATGACGAAAACTCACATTATAAAATTAAATCGACAACTATGATAAAACAAATACAAATCTTATCAAATATTCTGAATTGTTTACTAACATTTTAAAAAAATTACGAAAAATCTACTTCGAATCAAAACAATCTGTGGGTGTCATTTTAAATTAACATGCGGAGAGTATACCAGCAACTTGAAATAAAAAAAAAAACTTTCG